>JANRGW010024240.1:0-18403 GCA_024733675.1 Psilopsiagon aymara
GGTCGAGGGAGGTGATCCTGACCCTCTACTCTGCTCTCGTGAGACCTCACTTGAAGTATTGTGTGCAGTTCTGGTGTTCTCAACATAAAAAGGACATGCAACTATTGGAACAAGTCCAGAGGAGGGTCATGAGGTTGCTCAGGGGACTGGAGCACCTTCCATGTGAAGATAGGCAGAGAAAGTTGGGGCTGTTCAGCCTGGAGAAGAGAAGGCTGCGTGGAGACCTCATAGCAGCTTTCCAGTATCTGAAAGGGGCCTATAGGGATGATGGGAGGGGCTCTTCATTAGGGACTGTATTGATAGGGCAAGGGGTAATGGGTTTAAACTTAAAGGGGCAGATTTAGATTGGATAAGAGGAAGAAATTCTTTAAGTGTGGTGAGGCACTGGAATGGGCTGCGCAGGGAAGTTGTGAATGCTCCATCGCTGGCAGTGTTTAAGGCCAGGTTGGACATAGCCTTGCGTGATACGGTTTAGTGTGAGGTGTCCGTGCCCATGACAGGGGGTTGGAACTGGATGATCTTAAGGTCCTTTCCAACCCTAACTATTCTATGATTCTCTAAAGAAAAGCCTTACTTGTTGAGAAAGAAATGCAGACTGTAGGATGAAGAGACAGAATGATAAGACTTTGCTAAATGCCTTAATTCAGCAGGAACATATCTGATGTAAAATATTCCTTCCGGTTTAATAGGAGATGAGGGGAGAAGTGGGAATTTGCCTTTCTGGAAACAAAAGTTTTGCAGACTGAATAAATTGGGAAGTTTTTTGAGAGGTTCTGACAGTGTAGTCAATCAGTTTGTAATGCGAGAATACTGGAACATCCTGGAGGACTGCATAGAATCTACAGCAGACTGGGTTTGAACTGGGGAGTGAAACTCTGAAGCACTGCCAGATAAAAAAAATCAAAAGCAAAGGACAACCATTTTTGTTGAAGCCTTTCATTAAAATATTGGCAGCTGCTGATGCATAACAAAAGCTCTGCTTGTGCTATGAGATATTAGAGTGGAAAACC
Source organism: Psilopsiagon aymara (assembly GCA_024733675.1). Classification (NCBI taxonomy): domain Eukaryota; kingdom Metazoa; phylum Chordata; class Aves; order Psittaciformes; family Psittacidae; genus Psilopsiagon; species Psilopsiagon aymara. The sequence goes on from JANRGW010024240.1 coordinate 1,011, forward strand.
AAGGAGGCAAATGTTCTCTTCAATTGCAGTGCAGGAGTAAATGGCTCCCTGCCAATGCAAAACACCTAAGAAAAGAAAAATTTCAACGGTGTTCTGATAAATTATACAAAGATTATCTTTCTCCATTTGCTAAGGAGCAGTAGTTCTCTCACATTAACTCTTTCTGGATTATTTTCACAGGGTTTTTTTTCCTTTTAAAATTTCCGGGTACAGCCTTTACTGTGAAATTATTGTCTAGCTCCATGTATACCTTGTAGGGAGCTTCTCTGTTACAATTATTACTTCCAGTTTGAAACTGGTCGTAACTAGACAGTTAAAACAGAGTGGGCTTGGCACCTACAGCAAAAATTCAAACTCTGCCAATTTGAGGTACCATAACGTGTTAACTTCATTTAGTGACCTTTAGTGTCCTTACTATTTGCAGGTGTCTTCTATGTGTAATCTTATTTCTGGTACTCTTGAAATGTGTAGCTTGGGGAATTAACAATATGCATATGACAAGTTGCATCCTTAAATGCCTGGTATGCATTCTTAAATGTCTGGTACACATGAATCAGTATTTTATCTGCTAGAGTGCCAGAGTGGGACTTCTTGTAGCTGTTACAGCCAGGGTGGAGCTGCAAGAGGTAATTATTTGTCAGGAAGTAACACAAGATCGTACAAGAAAATAATGGCTAACTTGGATTTTTTTTAGACAAAAAAAAATGTTTCTTTAAATGAAATCATAGGAAAATGTAACATAGAAAGAGTTTACTTTATTTTAGAAATTATTTCCTTGGTAAATTATTCTTCTCCATGCCCTGACCAGAAGGAAACAGAACTTGAAAACCTGAATATTCATGTTTCTCTGTTTATTTTGCTTAGCTCTCCATATTACGTCGATACCTTATATTTCAGACAAGACCTTCTGAGCATCAGGAGTATAAATTTCCATGTAGTTTCTGGTTTTCTACAGCTTCTCAGCAGAATGGGAAAAATTCAGTTTTGGAAAGATGGCAGAGGGGGTTCTGTTGAGGGTGGAGGACTGCCAGCAGTCCCTAAGGTTATGGCAGGTAAGAAGGAAAAGAACTGAGAATGTTAGCAGTGAGGCTAGTGATTTTAAGATAGCGAAGGTTGGAGCAGAGAGGTTTTCAGAACAGCTCTGGCTGGAGGAGAGCTGTTGAAAGGGGTCCTCACTTCACACCTACTTTAAAGTTTTATCATTTCTCTACTCATTCCTCACCAGGTTTTAAAGGAAGGAGCCCTGCATCACAGCGCTCTGTATCTGAAGTGCTCCCCAGGCTTTCGGAAAGGAAAGATGCCAGACTGGGGAGACTGCTAGAGTGGGACTTCTTGTGACTGTTGCTGCCAGGACGGAGCTGCAAGAGGTGACTGCCAACTCTGGCATGGAACATGGCCAGTATCCGAAACTGTACATCCTGCACATGCTTGATGGCAGTACAGCATTTGCCAAAACAGTTCAGGCTCATCGACTTTTGAAGAGTGGTACTGACAACAGCAAAGGAGAGAGTCTGACACCTCTTTTAGTCTGTCTTGCTTGTTCCTTGAGCAGGCCTTGCATTCTGAGCCAGGATTGACAGGAGCTGCCAAATTTGCTCCAGTGCTGCTAACTGGCTCTTGTGAGGTCAGGAATTTTTCTTCAATTTCACCCAAACATTCTTGAAGGGACATTCAGATTGTTCAATTCAATTTCAGATTATCCTTGGTTTCATTTTAGTTTTCAGTTAAAAAGGAAAAGAAGACAAAGTAGGATTACTAGAATTCAGAGAAAATTACCAGTTTATTCACCAGATCTTTCTAAAACACCAGTTAAGCTACTGAAATGCTAGAATTTTAATGTCATCTGCAGCACCTACTTCGACAAAGAATGTCAGAAAATATCATATAAATTATATACACTTCTTTTTCTCTTTCTCCAAAAAGCAAATAGTCTTTCCCGTAGATTGCTGATCCTGAATTAATACTCTAATTCCTGATAAGAAACATTGAAGTGGTTTCCATTAAACACTTGTGACAGGGCTTCTCATGAGACACTCTCATGGAAACTAAGCTGTCAAATCATAAGAGGAGAGGTCCTCTCATGTGTTAAAAACTGGTTAAAAGACAAGAAATAAAGGGTAAGACTACATGGACAGCTCTTCCTTTGAAGGGATGTAGTCCAAGTCTTTGAGCTAGGGTTTGTACTAACCAGTGTATCATCAGAGATCCTGGAAAGGAGGTGTGTGTGTAATTACAGTAAGAAAATTATCAGGACAGTGAAACAGAAAACTGAAAAGCTTAGACCTGAAATGCACAGAACTAATAAAATAGCAGGTAAAATTTACTACTGAGGAGTCCAAAGTAACGCTAAGGGGAGAATACTGAAACAGGAGAAAGGCTACAAGGATGTTCAATATAGTGGGAGAGATCACACAGATTAGAAGTCTTTGGCTTAAAATACAAATGAAAGGGAATGTATCTGGTGGAAGTGAATAAAATTTTAAAGAGTATAAGGGAAAAACATCAGGAATTATTACTTTTCTGCCTTTCAAGACTGGTGCACAAGAACATAATCAGTGATTTTACAGGTGGGTACGTTTAACAAAGATGAGGAAGTTCTTTTTCACAACCTCTAGAATATATTTGTGGAACTCATTACTACTAGATTTTTAGAAGATAAGATGAAAAATTCAAAATATGATTAAGATCTTCAAGGAGAAGCTTATTAATGGATAGGAAAAGCACATCTGTGTTCAAATCTTTAGTCAGAGACTGTGAATTGTTGAGCACAGCAGGGGAAGGATTTCCCTTACGCATTCCCATTTCTTGTACTCCCTCTTTGGTCGCTCTCAGAGACTGCAAAACTGGGTGGTCTTTACATCTTATCTACTGCAGTAGTTTTTAGTGTCTGTGGAAGCATGCAGAAGAGAATAGCTTTTCATTGTTTTTCCTCTGTTAGGGCTTCTTTCAGTCTCTCAGATATCAGGAAACTCTTTCAGTATATGCTGATTAACTCCTGGTGAACTAGGCAAGGGAATCAAGCCTTTCTGCTATTCACAAGCACATGCATACCAGCTGAAGAGACAAGCATTCATAGCTATGGCTATCAATTGCATTTTATTCAACTTTTTGACTTAATTGTTATTATCCCACAGAATTGACACAGAAGGATTGGATTAAAAAACAAAACCGAACTACTATCCTAGAATCAAGCACATGGGAATATACAAAGTTTAGAATGGACTATTTTCGGGTGTTTTTTCATTGCTGCTAAAGAAAAAATGATGCATGCCTTAGTATCTGGATGTGTGCCATTTTGACCATGATACTCACACTTTAGGATTTTTTCTCCTCTGTGGGAATGCATAATTGTCTGACCTTATTTCTAAATGGCCTTTTGTAAATTATATTTAGGGAGAAATATCTTTGAGTGTGAATTAGGGATTACAGTAAAAGGAATTTTTCCATGGTTGGAAGATGACGCTGTATTTCCCACTGTAACGATTTCATAGTGAGTCTATGTTTTTCAGTGCTAGCCAACATTTACAGGTGAAGCAAACCCATCTGCTAGCCCTAGAGACCTCAAAATGCAAAGGCACTGGGGAGTGTTCTAGGAGGTGGGAGCAGTGAAGCCAAATGCTTGTGAAATGGCTCTGGAATAGGAGAAACTGGAAAGGAGAGGGCTCTGCTTAGCTTCCTAACGGCTGCATATTATCCTGAATTTAGAAATTTTGTGGTATGGGGTCTTTTTGGTTATGTTTGTGATCTTTTCAGTCCTTTCCATTTCTATCCATGTGGATTTTTGAATGTGCAGCTCATTTTCTTTGCTTGCCTCATTCCATTCTCAGTGCTTTCTGTAGTAACACCTCTGATGTTCATTGCAGAAGCAGGTCACTTTGGGCAGATCCAGGCAATGTCTGCTGGAGGGGCAGTCAGGGGCAGTTCACAAGGGGTGTGCAGTCTGTGGAGGATTCACCCTGTCAGTGAGCTGCCCCTGGGATAAGACCCCAGGTTGTGGCTTCAGTGCAAACAGTGTGGGTTGGCAGCAACTGTGCTGCTCCCTTATTTTATGGCTTGAGGTACACACTATAGAAAGAGGTTTCAAGGAGAGCGCAAGGTGAGTACAGCCTCCCACATCCTATCCCAGCCTATTTATGCAAGATAGGTGTATTTTCTTCCTTTCTTTTGTTATGCAAAATTAATATCATTTTCGTCAGTTTAATTAAATCCTTTTCTTTGTGCAACTGTCATAATCTGTCTGCATCTCCAGCTTCCAGAGAATGAAAATCACTGCCTAAAAACCTTTTGTAGCTTCCAATTGTAAACAGATCAGCTGATTCTGTTGTTTGATTCCTCTCAGGTCTTGTGTTTGTTGCTGCCTTATATAAGGTTGGCTCCGCATGTTGAGGAGGTTCACACACTGACATCTTGATTCCTCTTCTGATGATAATTGAACAAATATTAAGCATATCAATGCTTCAGATGAAGCACTGTCATCTAAGCCAGGCCTGTTTTCATCAGTTGGTTTAGCCACCTGCTGCTTTGCAATATCATTCTAATTCTGCAGAAAGGGGCTGCCATTGATTAACATCAAGTGACCCTTGCTGCTGGTGAAGGTCGAGTGGGGGCTAATGCAATGAAATCCGTGTAAATGTCTCTTACAGTAATGCTTGTGGGGTTTTTTGCCTACTTCAGATCAGGAAACTGAATAAAGTATTATGCTTTCTGTGAATAGATTACGTATAAAAACAAAGGGGAAAAGGAGATGAGATGAAATGGCATGTCCAAAATCACTGGGCAGTAAAATATCCAGGTTTCCTGATAACTCTGCCCTGAAACCACCTGCTTCTTCTGTATTGCTAATGATATTATTACTAGTAGTAACATGTTAAGCGTGACTACCATCCACATTATTTTTAGTCTGAACAACTGCACGCATGACCGTGTTTCACTTGGAAAAAAAGTAAATTATTTAAATAGCTATTTAATTGGGACTTCTGGTGACATAGAAACTTCAACAATTATTTGCAGCATGTCTGAATGCATGCAGTCCTCAGCAAAAGAGAATGGGCCCATCCCCAAATTATTCCATCTGGCAGAGTCAGTACCTGCTGTAGTTCACACATGAATGGCATTAATTTGCATGTAAATAGAGGCCTACATGCTTCTGTGGAGCTAAAAGCTGTATTTCAACATTTCACAGTGGAATTAGGCAGTGGGCACATCGCTACATGATGGTTCAACCTTGTAGTGATGTGCCAGCAAAAATCATTTTAAATGCTCTTCTCCATATTTCCCGGTAGGATTATTTATTGAAGTAGTGTGTAAGAGCTCAGAAGAATCCTCTATTGAAATGCTGCCAGCTCCCAGCTACGATTCTGACATTGATGTTGTCAACTGAGATTAAGCATTGGTCTTAATGAATGCCGACAGTCATGTTTCTTAGGTGTAGTCCTGTAGTTCCTTTCAGCAAAGAACCAAAATAGAAGGGCCGGACATGCAGAGAAGGATTTAGTAGCCGAGATACTTAAGCTTTTCTTTTTTTCCTTCCTGCTTCTTTCCCTGAGAGGTACAGCACTAACAGTTAATGTTTTCATATCAAGATGTAACAGCAAATGACCCTGTATCAGTTTCAGGTGAAAGAAATATTTTCTTCTGGCAATGCTTTCAAGGAAGCTGGGAAATTCCAAACTGACTACACAGAATAACGAGACCTTCCTTACACTATGTTGATTCAGTATTTCCTTTGAGAGATTGGTTAATATTTCCTTCTTCTTGCCCACATCAACTCTAGGTTTTGCCACATTGTCCTTAAATTTGTCTTTTGACCTTTTCAAACATATATTTGCCACGCTTTTTAGGGAGTATGCACTGCACTTAAGTCCCAGTGGTATTTAGACAGATAGGTCCTCACTTGAGATTCCATTTCGAAGCCTGAACCTTTATGAGGTTTTAAATTTGTTTAGTTCATTTACCCCTAGTCCTTGGGACCTCTGCAGTCTAGAGAGCTCCTTGTCTGTGATTGCAGGCAAAGCTTTACTTTGTCATTGTACAAACATGCTGGTTTGTGGCAAAAGAAAGGTAATACTGTTAAATTCAATAGCATTCCTTTCATGTTAAAATCCCCCTGAGCAAAATCTCATGACTAACTCCTCTAGTTACTGAATGTGAAAAAAAGTCATACAAATAGGGATAGGGGCTGGTAGCTGCAGAGTGAAGGAACTTTCCCCTGAAGTGAAGATCAAGGGTAAATGTTTCTGCTCTGGAGGGAGCAGGCATGCCCATTAGTCTGAGTGCCAGCAGCCAGGCATACTTCACCTTGTAAGACAAAAGGGTGGTGAAAGAAGATAGCAGCCAGAAATACATCCCTCTGAATTGACTGGCAGGGAGGGACTGATTGCACAGGGGGATGAGCCTGCAATAACTCAGGCAGCACTCCCACCTTCACTGGAATAGTCAGAAAGAAGTTGCAGTGAGGAAACAGGGATGTTTCTTTGTAAATTTGTACTGCAGGTTTAAGACTCAAGTCATTTCAGAGGTGTCAGGATTGAAATCTGAGTACCTGATGTGCCCTTACTATTTACCCAGCCCGTAGAGGGTGATAGATGCTCTATATGTCAGTAGATAAAAGTGGATGGGGACAGACTTTCAGGTAGAGCCCTTTAAGTAAACAAAATAGATTTTGCTTGTCATTTTCGCTGCATTCTCCGGGCTGTTATTTGCAGCGCTGCATATTGAAAAAACACAACAAAGAATTAAAAACAATAAAAATCAGCCTGGCCTTCCAGAAGCAAGTGTGCTGACACTGTTCCTTGTAAGCACATGGCCTGGGCTTTTTCATGGCTTGCTGTGAGGTTTACAGCCCAGTGTCAGATAATGAGAGGTAACTGAAAGCAGACAGAGGATCATTGTGACAGGAAGTTGGAACTAAAGGATAATCGGGTTCTGACTTCCACTTGACATTGAGGTTCCAAGTTGTTGAATTTGGGCCATTTCTGTACTTCAGTGAATGTGCAAAAGACCTTCTCTCCCTCTTTCCATTGCTTTTCTAAGGAGAGGGGAAAAAAAAGCTGTGTGGTGAAACCTCATCAAATGGTATGCACATTTAAATCTGGGTGTGTCCTTGAGCACATGAACAATGGATTAGTAGAGAATACAGGGTTAAGAAGAGTGAAGGGAGCTGCATTAAGCATCACTGTCAGGAGGCAATTGACCCTCAGGCTGCTCTTCCTGCATTGGCATTTCCTTGCAAGCGGTGTAAGGAAACAAATCCTTGGAGCAACCCGAGAAACAATGCCCCACCCACAAAGCTGCTTTTGTTCCTGTTTACTGTCATTGCCAATTCATTTCAGAAAGTAAGTAGATGAATGAAATACCCTTATTGACACTTACCTTACAGAAATGCTGTCAGGTTTTCTTATTGACAAAATTTCTTCAAATGCAGGGCAATTATTGACAGTTCTTTAATACGTATCTTGAAAGCAGGCTCCTGGTCTTTACTTTGTTTTCTCTAAGTATATCACACTATTGCAGAGCCAGGCTATTTTCACAAAGAAATTAGTTGCATCTTTATACGAAGTGCTGTTAAAGGGAATTATAAATAGGCTTTATACTACAGGCTATTGCTTTGCTTTACAGTTGGAAAAAAAAAAAAACATCAATCACCTGGCTGAGACTAAATCTTAACATCTCACCTTCTTAATTGATTTTAAAGGTCACAGATGTATAGAAATATTCAGCTTAATCTTAAATGCATTGACTAGTCTGGCAAAAGCATTTTAGGGTCTTTTCCTTTTTATTTTCCACCAGCTACTTAAAATGTGAAAGAAGTGTCACTTTTAAGTAAAGAGTGGATCTTTAAGAGAAAGCAGAGTATCAGAGATCAGACTCGAATCTCAGAAAGGTCTCTGCAGCTTTGCTCTGCTTTTCAGTCAATCTGATTCCTAATGTTTGCAGATTGCAGTAGTTCACCCCCACTCCCCCAAATGGGTTATCAGCAATCAACTACATGCTGTGGACAGAGAACAACCTCAAATGAGCTGTAGTCTAAAAATAGCCATTTCCACATTAAAATCTTGAATCAGTCAGGAGAATGGGTTGCAGCTGGGACATCTTTCCTTTGCTTATGCCATGAGTGGCAAACACCTACAACAAGAAAAATCTCTCCTCCATCATGAAGTCATTGGGATTCTGCTTATTAAACATTTTATTTGGCAATGATGTAGTAGAAACACAAATTAAGGTGCAAGATGATTTCAGATGCCTGCTAGTAGAATAAATATGACCATTTTTAGTCTACATTCATCTAGACGTAACTATGATTAATGTTCAAATTTACCCCACAAAGCTGGTATCTAGGTAGGGAGTATACTTACTCTTTATATATTGCTGTATGTTCGCAGATATAAAGAGGCACCCTAAGAAGATTCAGAGACTGTTTGATGTGAGTTCTGCTCCAGAAGTGTGTAACTCACTTCTGACAGTATAGGGAGACTGTAGGTAACACTCTGTGCTGTTTTAGGCTGAGGTAGAGTTAATTTTCCTCACAGTAGTTGGCACCAGGCTGTTTTGGATTTGTGCTGAGCACAGTGTTGATGTTTTAGTTATTGCTGAGCAGCGCTTACATAGAGCCAAGGCTCCTCACCATACCCTACCATGCAGGAGGCTGGGGGTGCACTAGGAGCTGGGAGGGGACACAGACTTGAGAGTTGAGCCCAGCTGACCAGAGGGATACCTCAGACCCTGTGCATCATGCTCAGCATAGAAAGCTGAGGAAGAAGGATGGCGAGGATGTTCAGAGTGATGGTGTTTCTCTCATCAAGTAACCATTAGATGTGCTGGAGCCTTGCCTTCCTGAGGATGACAGAACACTCTCCTGCTGGTGGGAACAAATGAATGGATTCCTTGGATTGCTTTGCTTCTGTGTGTGGCTCTTGCTTCAGCTGTTAAATTCTCCCTATCTCAACATGAGTCTACTTTTCTGATTGTCTCCCCCACCTTGTTGAGGGAGGGATGGAAGGAGCGGCTGTGTGGGACTGAGTTGGCACTGGGGTTAAACCATGACACATGACTAAAATTCAGGCTACTATCATCAGTATTCTCATAGTTTTGCCCTTTGTCATTTTTTCACTCCTTCTTCCAATCTCTGCTTCATTTTTCAAACTCCACCAAGTTTGGAAAAATAAAAAAAAATTAATACAGGAAAATTGGAAGTACTGTTTTTGTAGTTAGGGATCATTTCATTGACTAATTTCTTCCTAGTAAGCTAGTCATTTCTGAAGAAATTCTTACCTCATTGAGTACAGGTAGAATTCTGGCGTGCAGTAAGCGCAGTAGTGTATGGGAGTAGCATGCCACAGCAACAGAAGCTTACCTTCACATTTTAGCTGGATTAAGTTCTAGCACCTTGATAAGGAAGAGAAAATATCTTACTGGGCTTCATGCCTAGCCTCATAAGCATTACAGGATGGAAGAAAGCTGGATGCCCTCCTGAAAGATATGCTATAATTCAGCCATAACTTACTGGATCTAAGGACTGCTTACATGGGAGGAAGCAGTAATTCATTTGATAGCAGGATTTATTGGATGAAATTCTTTGGCCTGCCTGAGCAACGGAAATCAGACTAGATAGTCATAGCTGCCTTTACTTATTTAAAATCCATAAATCCTGCAGGCTGATTCAGCTTGTGTTTGGTGAGGTTGTGTTAATTTTCCTATCTGTAAGACTTCCTGAAATAAGACCTTAGGAACTGACATCTTGAGCTGCATGTAGTTTAAAGACTGTGTAACATCTCTGTAGGAGCAGATATATTTCACTGTCCTTATCTAAAATTCCATCTCTTTCCAGTGTTGTTTCCTTGATGTACCTGAAAGGTTTGGTAATAGTAACAATATGTATCTGTTAAGAGTCTAAATGAAAATATAGAGGGCCAAACTATATTCCATTTAAAGCCAAGTTACACAGTGGACAAGTAACAAGATAAGCTTATGATAGTGTCAGTCTATCTATTTATTCAGGAGTGATATAGCTGCAGTGGGGTTTTCACAATGCTGTTCCAGAATGAGGCGAGTTATCACAAAGATACTTTCCACATATCTTTTTGCAAGCACAGGATCAGTTAAGCCATTAAGATGACAGAGAATGGCAAGACTATCATATGGACATCCTCAAGGATGGTTTGCCTGCCTAGATGGGAAGTTAACTGGGAACAAGCGATAATAATTTGCCAAAAATGCAGCTTTAGGTTGATAAACATGAGTTAAAGATTTCTTTCAAATTCTGAAGGATCTTTGCCTGAAAAAGGAAAACTAAAATATTCAAGTTTTTATTTCTTATATTTCAGAAAACAATACTTTGAATTTGTTTAAGATAAATTTACTTAAATATAAATTAGAAGCTTATGAGAAAAAAAAAAAAAAAATCCTGAAAAATAAAACCTGACTTGTTTGTATTTTGAAGTTAACAGAGTATTTCTTTTGATTCAGTAGGATTTCCTCATTCTGAGAAAAAAGCCCCACACTGATGACTGACAATTTTGAAGGAAACTGGAAAATCCTAATACTTCTACTTGGGTAGAATTTTGCCAGCTTTAAAGAATTAATGAAGGAAAAGAAGAAGGTAAAGACTGTGTAACAAGCATGACTGAGCAGTATGAAAGTAAGAGGAAAAATAAAAGGGCTTTATTGAGGAAATCCAGCTTCCTTGAAAAACAAAGCCAAGCCAGGGGGCACACTAACTGGGTAGAGCAGTGCTGCTGTGCAAATTGCTCCTTGACCTAAGAATGTGAAGGGGTATAAGTTGACTTGAGACTTCTCTAACTGCAAGGCAGTGCATCTAGACATGCACTGAAGTGTGTCATTAGCTAAGAATAAGCTTGTAAATAGACTGCTTATGTTTGGTTTTCATTTGCTTTAATTTTTTGTTGCATTTGCTAATCATATACTTGCTTAATAAATATAGTGTTGGTAATGGAATCCCGAGAGGACAAACATCTGGTTTGACCTTCACATGGCAATCAATAAAAAACGGGGCATATCCAGATCCATATGAAAAGTGAGAGATCTGCCCCAAAAAGGAGTAAGTGCAGCCATGGAAGTTAGTAAGGAGAAGAGAAGGATAATTAGTTCTATAGCCACAATGCTTTACTAAAGGAATATTTAGAATATTTATGTAAACAAGTAGGTTTTTAGATCCCCCCATTTTCCACAGTGATCTCCCAGCTCTACTAGTTCCTGGTACGTTCACAAAAATGATAAAAATGGATATAGCCTTGAGCTGCCATCAGTTGCCATTACACTTGGAGAACTGGCATTTGTTTTGCAGAACAAAAGCAACACTGTAGTGCCCCTAGTTTCAAAATTACCCTTATAACCCTTGTACTATGCTTAGGATGAAAAAGGTAGAAAGGTTCCTTTTGAAACTTCTGTCTTCTCTTGTTGTGTATTTATTTCCATGCCTGGTTGTGTAGCAGATGGTAGTTGATCTATGTATCAGGTCAGAGCGGCCTGATTTCCTGTCAATGGAAGGGTGCAATCACTTGAATTGACTTAACATGCTTATAATCTTCTGGTCATGATGCAAACTGTGTCATCATTGTTTATTCCGAGGCATATCCCTAGCCATGCATTCTGAAATAAGGCATGATACTTTTTGTGAGAACAGAGTCTCTGCACTTTTAGAGGAAAACCAGAAATAAGTCTTACTTACCTGCAAATCCTATTTGCATTGTATAACCATAACTGCACTCGCTTACTAGATATACCTCATGAAATAGATCTTTCCTCTCTTCTCAGATGGAGTGGTAACTTCAACACAAATCCTTTTCTGTAAAACATCCTGTGTCCAGAGTGAGAAGAGTGCAATTTGAGGGTAGTGTTTAAGAAATGTGACAGCAAACGTTTCCCTCTCATCCAATAGGTTGCACTGTCCCATGTGGATTTTCATAGTTAGTCCAACATAAAAAGTGTTGCTAGTTACACAAACAGCTCTGTCTTAGGTGGGGATCAGCTTTTCTCATTCCTTCTTTTAACCCATGTGCATTTTTATTCTCCCTAACATTACATGATACTGAACTCCATGATCTAATTGAGTATTCTGCAAAAAAGTGAACTCATTTTGTCTAATAAGAACCTGCTGCCAGGAAAGAAGATTGAGTACCCGTTGCTTGGTGTAACACTAAGTATTCAAGTCTTTAGTTGTCTTTTCCATTCCTGGCTTTGGGTCTGGTCTGCCAGAAATGTTGTGAGTGGTCTTTCAGAGAAGTGCTCAGACTTTCTCTGACTCAGTTTCTCAGTGGCAATGGAGATAACAGCATGTCCACACACCAAAAGAAAAACATGTTTACTTACTGTGAGGAAAAATGCACTAGATGACTGCACAACTCTAAACTCTGAGGGACTTCAACATATGCAAGGCATGTGCTCACTGATCCGCTTAATACAGTCAAATTATATATCAATGACAGTGGATTGCAAGTCAGATTTGAAGCTTTTTGACATCTAATCCTAAGCACTTCTGCACTTCTTTTCAGCAATTGGTGATAAAGGCTATAATAAGGTAGAAGAAAAGAGGCATAAATGGGATGGGTCTCTCTAAGAGCTGAGGTGAGAGCCCTTTGCTATGCTGTTATGACCAGTCACAAGGGAGCACAAAGGGGTCCTCTTATTTCTGCCAGGAAGCAATGAATTCCAGCGGAGGAGTGGAATTCAGCAGAGGAGTGGCACAAATGGCTGGAAGCTGTAACTACCTTAGTTGCCACAGGTTAATTTAGAGCTGGTAATGGTGCTGAGGTGGATCTCTGTGCAGGCTCTCTGACAGGAGTCAGCCAAAGACACTGAATTACATGATAAGGAATTTATGTGCTCCACTGAGCACATGCTACCCAGAGTACGTCTATGGCAGCTTTTCCACAGAAGCTCAGCTCTAAACACTGTTCTGTGAGTGCTGAGTGTGCAAGTCATTTTTGTTAATGCAAAACGAGTGTGCAAAATGTGTAAGCCAACCAGTTGAGAGATCTGAAAAGAAATACAAAATATGAATCAGGTTATTTAACACATACACAACCAAAGAGGTAAACTCTGCATTAATGAGTGGACTGCTACAAGAATCTGTGGAAACGACACAGCTAAATGAACATCTCGGCTGTAGGAAAGTAGCTTTTTGCAAATTCTGGTGCAGCTGGAGTCAACATCAAAAGTCGCACTGCCTGCAAGTATTCTTGGCTTGAAACACTAATTCTACATTGCTTTACCCAATCTCCTTTAACTTTTCATTACAATAGTGTCATATTATGTAGAGGAAGAGAATGATCTCATTTGTGCCCTTATAGAGAGAAATAGCTAGAGTTAATTGGCTTATTAAACAATTAATTCAATAAGTGGGTGTTATACACTAGCATCCAGGTTATATGAGGTAAATTGTCAAAAGCATAAACAGAGACTATGGTGCAAAATCAGAGTTCGTACACAAGCTCTCCAAGTGTGAGGGGCTGCAGAAGAGCATAGGTAGAGAGAGACCTCTAGCGTTCCTTAACAAAGAAGCATATTACACGCTGCTGTTCTTTTCATCATCAAAATACTCAGCATAACGAGATCATCACTTCTATTAAATCTCATTTAGCATTGCCATCGTGTTTTTAATACAAGACATGAAAAAATAGCTATGTATTCTCAAGTATATAAATATTAGCCAGAACTCCAGTTTCTGCTATACTGCAGAAACAGAACTGATGATCTAAGGCTGTTTTATCAGAGCAGTCTAAAGTGGCCCAGGGTAACAGAGAGTCAGACATACATCTTTTCAAGTACTCCTTCCATTTAATGCAGCATCTTAACATGAATACATTATTATGGCTTGTTTCTTTTAGTGAGCCTTCAAATTATTGTCTTGCTAGGTGTGAAGGTTTCTCATTTAAATAATTGCAGCATCATAAGGATTATAACAAACATTTCTCAGAGCATTTTAATTTTAAATGGTAACTTTGCATACTTTTAAGATAGCTAAAAGGCATGATATTAGCACTGCCTGTAAATGTGAACAATTTTCTGTGTGAAATTTGTCTTGTGACATCTTCATAAGAAAATTTGCTTATTTAATACTGTATAAGCTTACATAGAAGCTTCTAGGACCACCTTGCTCTGACTGACAATAATGCATGTCTGTTGGCAGTTTTCAGAATTAGTGCACTTCCTACAGTGCTCTGCTGTAAATAAAAGGTTTGTCATTAGGCAAACTGTGGAAGTATGTATAACTAGGGGTATATAAACATCTAGAAGAAAGTCAAGGTGATCAACATCTTCTTTCATGTTCAGAAGACATAAAGAAAATTCTGTGTGAGTATTAAAATACATATAAGTAATACTGACCTCAAAACAAGCTGTTTCTCTTAGCCCTTGTTTATTATACTAGGCTGTCAGAGAGAGAGCAGAGGAAAGGCCAGGAGAAGAAAAAGGACCACTCCAGCCAGTGTGCCTTCAGGCCTGTGACAGATGTGCTCTGTAGTGGAGTACAAGGGCCTAATAAACATGGACCAGTGTCTCCTCCTGTTCAGTGCAGTATATCAGAAGCAGTGGCCTGGCTGGTGTGTTCTCTTTGCTTTAGCGGTTGTTCTGTGGATTTCCTGGTGCGAGAAGACACTTCCATGTTTGCTTGATTATTCAGTTGCTAAGAACAGCTGGCTAGGAGAGATTAGACCAGCTTTCCTAACTGTACAGACAGGATCTTGATAGCTTCATGTTGCTGAGGGTGATAAGGAAATGCCTACCAGTTTGGTAAAGCAGGTAGAGGAGGAGGAGGGTGAGGAGTATCTTAGAAGCAAACAGCTCTCCAGGATGCTGTTTAGGACTGGCTTTTAGTTTTCAGGCCCAGCAGTCTCAGTTAATTCACTTGCTCCCACAGCTGAGCTTTCAGATTATCCAAGAAGCCTTCAGGTCAGCAGAGTTCTTCCACTAGTCATGTTCTGTAGTCTTGAACAAACGCTTGGTTGACCATCCCAGTTGGCCATCCTCATTTTAGAATAAATAACTCGATCTGAAGGTGAAAAATCCCTTTATGCCCTAACTCCCTACTTCTGTGAATACCCTAAGGTTTTCTTTCTTATCCTTCAGAGAAAACTGAATTTAAATAAATCACTGAACAGGAATAAAATTTTCTTATGGTGCAGTTCCAGGGAACTTTTTTAACCCATTGCTGACAGGGTCTTCTGCCTCCTTACAAATGTGCAAGTACTATAACAATTGAGACATCTTCTATTAAAGAGAGAGAAATTGCCATCCTAATATTTTTAATACACAATCAGCATGTCGTGGAAGGTGAAGATGGTTTTGTTTGTAACCCCAGTGGTGAATTTGGGGTTTGACCATTGCCCAAGTTCAAGCTCAGCTGAAAATGGCTGTTTTTTTTCTGCAGGTCTAGACTTCATTAAAAAGTGCTTAGAGGTGGATAATGGTATGTGGACAAGCAGTCATGTGGCATTTCCAAACCAGATATCTGTAATATCTGTCATATGTCTCAATAACACCAGCCTTCTGCCATTTCCTGCTTTTCAATGTACTATTTTTAGTGAATGAATAAACAATTGTGAAGATCAGAAATGTTTCAGAGAAGAAACATTGAGGGCCTTTTCCTCTGTCAAATGCATCTGGTGGGTCAATAACTCCATCTACAGTTCATCACTGAAATAGTTCCAGAAGTATTGGAAATCTGAGCTTGAACCAAGTCACTAATAACATAAAATCTAGATTTTGGTCACATTTTTGACAGTGAACTAAGTGAGGAGAATACACTAGTGTGAGCTTAAAAGTGCAACAATTCCATGTGTTGTGCTGGAACTGCCTTTTCCATGCCACACAGTAGAAGGATCATCAGCACACAGTTGAAGCTGATCTGCAGTGGGTGTCGGCCAGTTTCTGTCTGTGTGTTGGAAAATTCAGGGCCTGTGGGCAAAGGTCAGTGCAAAGGGTGTTAATGGGCTTTCTCTGGGTGAGATAGTAACTCCTGAGACAGAACTCAGCCTGGACAGAAGGAGCAGATCTCATTTCAAAATCTAAGGGCAAAGTTAGAAGGAAAAAAGCAGAAAACACTATGATCAGATGCAGACAGATGCACATCTGCTTTCTTCATGCTTTGAGCTGGCCAGACAAGCTGGTTTCTTTCTGATCAGGTTTCAGCTGGCTGTTAGCTGGCCTGGCCACATGGCTCCCAGGCTAGATCTCCTCCAGAGCCAGCTCAGCGCGCCCAGAAGAGACTTGTCTGAACGTGGTATACTGATACTGCTCCAGGTACTGTGGTCCAGTGGAAGATGAACAACAGAGTTTTTGACAAGGGTCAGGGATATTCCCGTCCTATTTAGAAATCATTTTTCATAGATCATTTTTCTGCTATTTAGAAATCATTTTTCATAGATCATTTTTCTGCTTCTGTCAGTGTTACTTGTGGCAGTAGACCTCAGTAGCATTACATAAACGGTCCTTCTACAGTAACTGCAAAACTGGTGTATTCAGTATTTTCATGTAACTGTGCTCATCTGTTTGTGACCTGCTTTGCCATGTCCACAATAGATGCATATTAAAAATTACTGATGTGTATTAGGGTGAAATAAAGAGGCAGTGGCAGTAATGAACTTCAAAAAGATGTTTAATTACTGTTACTATTATGAGTGGGGTCATGGGCATCAGTTTTAGTGTGTATGTCCACATGCTGGCAGATGTATTAAACCAGCTCTCTTTTCAAAGAGGCTTAATCTTTCCAGCTTTCACCACCACCTTTGGAAGCTGGTTCTAACTCTGTGCTCCTGAGATCATTATTTTGTAGGAACCTAAACAGGTATTCTGGTATATTAATTACTCCTAGTTCCTATGTAATTCTTTTCTTTTCTTTTTTTTTTTTTTTTTAATTTATCAGACCAAAGAGCTGTAAACGTATTAACAATCAACTTATGTAATAAGTGAGCTGCTTAAAAAATCACCTAACAAATTAAGGTGGACAGAAATACAAAAATGGCTTTCTAAGCCCAAAAACCAAGTAGAAAATACAGCCAGGGTATCATGGTACTCATGTGGTATTCTTTAGCATGTTGCAAATACAAATACATTTTCTGGCACAGTAGGATTTTGCAATGTACGTAAATTATAGGCATGGAGGTTAGGCCACTGTAAAAACTGTGACCCAATGATTTTAATCTTTGTGGCTGGAAAATTCTCACTGTTCCATCATAGAATCCTAGAATCATAAGAGTAGTTAGGGTTGGAAAGGACCTTAAGATTGTCTAATTCCAACCCCCCTGCCATGGGTAGGGACACCTCCCACTAGACCATGCCACCCAAGGCCCTGTCCAATACGGCCTTGAACACCACCAGTGATGGAGCATTCACAACTTCCCTGGACAACCCATTCCAGTGCCTCACCACCCTTACAG
>JANRGW010024240.1:18503-95841 GCA_024733675.1 Psilopsiagon aymara
TCTTCCTCATATCCAATCTAAACTTCCCCTGTTTAAGTTTGAACCCATTACCCCTTGTCCTATCACTACAGTCCCTATTGAAGAGACCCTTCCCAGCATCCCTATAGGCCCCCTTCAGATACTGGAATCTTTTTTCCTATGTAGTCACCATTCATTGCTGTTTGCTGGCAATTTTGAAAAAACCTTATAGCAAAGTAACTCTAAACCCAGTATTGAAGTAGGCATGTGAGAAAATAATGTAGTTTATTCTCAATGATTATGATAGCTAAACAGTTCTTTCTGAATCAATTTTTTCCTACTGTAATTTGCTCTAGAAATCCTTGGGAATTATATTCTAGTGACATCTGTTAACACTGCTGCACTTAACATGTAATTAGGAAGGAGGAAAAAAGAAAACAGAAAAAAACCCATGCCAATCTAAATGTGCTTGAAAGGTGCCAGATTGATAACTCTGGAGAATTGAGTCCTCTGTTTATCCTCTGAATTAGTGCAGAAAAATCAATGGCAGCACAGACTTGTTCATGTCACCCTGAAATGTCTTGTGCTCACTCAGCCGTGAGGTAGTCTGGGCTTCATTTCGCCAGCAGTCCTTGGGATACCAGTCAGAGTGATACGAAGGACACTGTCCTGTGGTGGAAGCACTGTACTGAGAAACCTAAGTTAATTACAAATAGGTTTCTGACCGCCTGTATGAGGTCAAACCCTTGGTTGTACTTTGCAGTTCCAGCATGGATTACAAATGGTGATTTTGAACTAAAAAGCATTACAGAGAATTTCCAATCTCCAAACGATCTAATCCCCTGGTGTGTTTTATTTAATGCATAAACTTCCATTGACATGACAGAGCCAGAGGCATTACAATCTATCATGTCAGGACTTCATACATTAACAGTTCTTGTTAGCATGCATTGGCACAATGCGCTGTAATAGTTCTGAATTATGCTAATGATCCATGGATAATGGGTCACAAGGAGATTTTTGAACCGTACCTTTAAACCAATGCCACTGTGCTTTTAGGATGTGTCAAAGTGCACAGAGGCTTGGCACTGTAACATGCTTTAATGCATCTTCAGAGCACCTTATCTTCTATGCTCTGCTTTAATTGAGAATAAATGGCTTTGAAGGTCCTAACACAATTTCAAGGACAATGCAGTATCTCATATTCTCAGTGAAAGGTTTTTAATGTATTTCCTTAAAACCAAGACAAATACTCCACACAAACACATTACACCAAACTGATGTTAAAGGTCTGCCTCAAACTTAGAGAAGCCAATACAATTTGAATTAAGAGCATGACATGGTATTTCTGAGGCTCTGACTGGGATGAGGTGAGAGAATTGCATAGGATCTTGGGTTCTGCAAGAGCACCAGTTAGGAAAGAAACAACAGAAGCAAAGCTTTTTTAAAGAAAAGTAGAGGTGCCTAGATCCTCTGGAAAGTCAGACTGAAGTTGTGCCAGGGATGCCTTGTGAGAGTATTACTCTGGGGGTACATACTCTGAATTTTTTGCATGATGTCAAGGCAGAAGGAAAACCATCCTGAAAGTCTGCACTAGTTTGTTTCTCCAGTTTTTACTATGTTCATATAAGAATGGTTTAAGGAAATTTAGATAGCTGTCCTATGTAAAGGGAAATGATAAAAAAGAGACTCAGCCCCCTTCCACTTTTTTTGTGACTTCAGTTTAATACTCAGCATTTTATTTAGTTTCAAACTTGTCCTCTCTGCCTTGCCTCAATAATGATATAAAGGCGCTGCAGTATCTTGGAAGACGCTGTTGTGTTCCAATAATGATAACTGTAGTTTCATGTCCCTCCCGAGCTTACATTTGAGGGCTTATTGGAAAACCTGCCATCATATCACAAGGATGTGAAGTGTAATACTGCCAATTTTTTGAATTATTCATTAGTTAGAAGGAAAAAGAAGCAGCAAAGACATAGGATTTTTCCTTTTATTTATGGTTCTACTACTGTTCATATTTTTTAAGTGAAGGAAACACAATTCTTCCATGTTTCCCACAACAACTTAGAAAGAGAAGAAAATATGTATGCTTGAAAAGTTGGGATTTCTGGGAATACATTTTCCTCTTTTAGCTTGCATTTTAACATAAGGTAAAATATTTTTTTGACAAGGTAAGTAGAGTAAACAAAGATCAGTGAGAAAGCAGAAATTATTGAAGTACTGGAAAAACTGCTGCAGGCTACTTTTTCACACATTGCTGCTCAAGTCAGGATTATGCTATGACAGTTCTAACTCTCCTGCTGACATCCTTATAGACTCTATTACATTATTTACTTCTTGTAAAATAACATTCTATTACAGCTCCTTCATGTCCTGCTGCTATTCTAAGTTCAAGGGGAAGAAATTCTGCTCAACCATAATTCCTTGCTTCCAGCTCGTTAATACAGCTCTGAGGAGATCATTATTAAAAAGGCTGATATGCAGCCTCTATTTCATGCCCCATTTTCTGCTGCAGTAACAACTGTATTTCTATGGTGTTGGTCCTCACTTAAATCAACAGCACTGCATAAGATGCATTAGCCTGTGTCTTGAAGTATCAGATGAAACATGACCCACCCTGTGCTGAAGATGTAATGTCATTTTTATGTCTGCAAGGGGGAAAGCTTTCAGACGTTTCTTTTGCTGTTTCATGGAGAAGCGAAGCCAGGCATGCAGTTCATACCTGAATTCAAAAGAAAAATATTTGATTCTCAGTAGACTTGCTAGGTACATCTGTGGATAAAATGTGGTTAACAGCAGACATGTTACTTGAACACTCTCTGGAAATTGGCTTAGGTCTCTTTTTCAATGTCAGGAGACAACAAAACACGTATCACTGAGTCCCACACAAGGAGTCTATTGAACTTGTTTTCTAGGAAGACATACTTATTAGAACACAAAAAATGAATTTGCCTACTGTCTCTGAATTCTCATTGTAAGTCCATTTAGCAACTAGATGTACCACTAATAACGTATTCCCACAGTGTGGTAGAATGCTCCCAAAGCACAAGCCTTTGAAAAGTAGTACTTTCATGACTTCCTGAAGTCACACTGGCAAGTCAATCATCAGCCCTGCTACTTGCAGTGTGAATCTTGAAAGCAGCACTCGACACTTGAAAAGCTGGCATCAAAACCAAACAGCAGTGACCACACACTTTGAGATGGTCAGAGGACAGGGAACCCCTGGCACTACATGCACAGTTCTGAGCAGTACACTTCGTTGGCTTTCAAAACCTGTATGGACTATCCCTAATGAAATTTTGGGTAGCATTTCATCAGTAATAATAGAGACAACATGATAATAACCTAATTATCCAGTCCTTGGGAAGAAGACATACTTAAAAATCTTCCCAGCAAAAAGTGAATTGTACCTCTTCTTTCTTGAAGGCAAACAGTGAAACAGCTGAAAAATAAGCACCAGCTGCAGAAGCATTTCATCATGTATGTGGTGAGTCCTGATCAGAGCAGTGCAGAGCATGTGGTTGCTGATCTCTGAAGCTGGGCAGGGATTGTGTGGGAATTAAGGCTGACTTTTGCCACTTCCCTCTACCTGAACCAAGATTTCAGTCACTGTCTTAAAGTTTGCTGCACAACTTAGAGATATGGGACCAACACTGGGGATGGAGTTACATACATGAGTGCTACATCAGAAGCTGGTGATTATTTACTCTGGTAATGGACATGGCTAATTAAATGCCTTGTTCATCACGAGAAGATTCTCTGTTGAGAGCTGAGAGTGGCAGGAGGTCAAATTTAAACAGTGTGGTTACTAATTCTACTAGAGTAATCAAACAGGATAGATACTTGCTATTTCTTTCAGATATGGTCAGCCTGAAAGAATCATTTTGATTCCTGGTATCTTTTGATTTCATGGGAGTTTAGGACAGGTTCCCATTATTTTGCTCCACAACCTTCTTGATGGGTTAATCTGTAGAATCACTGGATGGGTCACGTGTGCACAAGAACGGGCCACATAGTTATTACTGGCAAAGCAGAAAGCAGGCTGCTTGCTAGTGCTGCAAATTTTCATCTGCCTTGGGCATGAAAGATGATCCTGTTCTTCATCCCCTTACTTCTCTATCTCCTTGGTCTGACCTGCTTTTTCTGTAGAAAGGGTTGATTCTTCTCTGGGAAACACATTGTGAAGGAATTTCAGTTAAAATGCCATGAACATCTGCTCAGCTGTTAAAGTCATTCAGTTCAAGTGCCTGTGGAATGTTTTTCAGATCCAGCCTCCTAGCTCAGTCTGAACTGGTAATCCAGCCTGTAAAGCAGGGAGTTATTATCTGTTTGGATTTGAGTTTTATATACCACCAATTACTGTTATCAAAATATGTTAAATTAACTGTGTTCTGGGAAAGCAGATAATTTTACTGTAGACTGGTAAATATCCAATTACAAATGAAGCTACCTTTTATTTATTGCAAAGGCTAGCACATTCATCAGCATGCCTAATTAAAATTTAACAATTAATAAGCAGTGGCAAACCCTGTACGAAGGTCAGTAGCAACCTAAGCAAACTTATCAAAAATGCAAAGGGGTTTCAAGTTTTGGAAAGTTCATTCTGTCCTTAATTAACAGATCTAATTACAGCTCTGCCATAGCAAAATGCAAAATGATCTCTTCAAAAGACAAGAAGTCAAAGGTTTAATAGCGCAGATAACCTTCTTCCTCAGTACATACTGACCCAAGTGTAGAAGGGAATTTCACCAAGTAGTCAACAGAGTTGACTGGATAGCTTTGACAGAAATTAAAGCTAAGCAATACGTAGAAATCCCCAAATAACAAAGGAATTGAGAAGGAATAAAAACTCTCTTGTGCCTTGGGATTTAAAATAACACCAAGTCAAGACTTCGGATAATCTCCTTTCTTAGCAAGTTGTCAATGTATTTATTCTGTGACCTTTGCTGGTTAGTTTTCAATAACACTTTCTGTTCTATAGACTGCATGTGTTTAATTATCACCTCATTCAACAAAAAAGGACAGTGCAAAATTAAGGATAAACTAGCATAGAACGCCTAAGTACAATGTCACGAAACTCTTCACATTCCTGCAGTTAATAGTATTTAGGAGCTGAAGAGTGATTTCCCAAGTTTCACTGAAGGGTTTAGTTATGCGTTACTTCTTCAAGAGGACTATGGAAAAGCAGGATATTATATTCAGAGTTTTGCAGGGAGAGTCTGGAAATGAACATAACTGGATTCATCAGTAAGAGAATTAAATCTTCCTGGTTGATTTATGTGGGCAAGGGTCATTACATGTGGGTAATATAAAGTGGCTGAAATAAATACTAGACTGCTTGAAATTAATAATATATAGCTTAAATGAATTGTTACTATTCATCTTTACTTTTGAATTAGAAGAAAGAACACCAGTGTGAGAGGCATGCTCTCTTCATGGAAACCTGACCTATGTGAATATCCTATTGTTCCCTTTCATACCTTCCCAATGATAAAGTGAATGTCGACCTATGGAACACAGGTACATAAAGCAGAAACAATTGAATCTCAGTAATTATCTTGGAGAGACTCAAAAACGCCGGAGCCATATTCAGCTTATACTGGAAACGAAGTGAATCGTAACAAATTTTTCAACCAAAAGGCTTATTAAATGCAACATGAAAAAAGAGAGTCTGTTCTGAGCAATCTTCATGAATTGTCCCATAGCTTTACAGCTGCACTGTCATGACCTGAATTAATTTCACATGGCATGGTGATTTTTTATTGGCTGCAGGACGGGAAAGAATGAAGCCTGCTCAGACTGATGAGCATTCTAAGACTTCTCTTTAATTCATTTTCTTAAGAACAGCATAATCTTCTGGTTTGAAAGTGCCTGCCTTGAACCTATAGGTAGCATCAAGCGTCAATATCATGCCATACTGATGTGGGCTCATGCTGGTTCTATACTGCATTGTTTGAAAGCTGATATAGTGAGGCTCCTAAATGTAATAATCATATACTTTTTCTACTCAAAGGAGCCAGGCATCATGTGTGACCATGACATGACCCTTACCTTCAAGGAAAATAGAGTGATCTGTCTAAAATATGGGTGCTATTTTGTCCTTCTCCACACCCTGCCTCAGTAAAGGGGACAAAACCATCCTGCTGCATTGCTTAAAAACACAGTAGAAAACACATACCACATTGTCACATTCTTTTCTTTGGTAACACTTACCTTAAGATAAGAAATTAACATAATTACTTGAGCTCTGATGATGGGAAGTGAAGTATAAGAGGTACGCATTTTTACTGTTACTGTTATTATTATTGAAGTAGCAGGAAACGCAGTGCTATAAAAACTCTTCTAAGCAGTCACTCCCTCTTAAAGACCATTAAAGGTTCACTTCACACTTGCATCTCTTGCTTCCAGACTGAATCCTGAATCATTAATTTTGCACTTGGCGTTCTTAAAAGAAAGCTTTTTTGAAGCAAAACCTTCTCCTGATGTCTGAAGGTGCCCTGAAGATGTTAATCGCCAAACCATAAATTCAAGACAAAAAGCCATCCAGGTACCTTGAATTTATTGAGACTTAAAAGTAGTAAGATGTGAAGATTTTTATTTTCCATCACCATGCAATGTCCAAGCCTTAGACATTGTCCTTTACTAACAGCAATCTCAGTAAGCAAAGATGTTATAACTAATATATGGCCCAAGGTACTATATGAAAGTGTGATAAATCAGTTTCAAGGGCAGAGAGAATCAAACCAGACCCTTCTCTCCTCCCTTGCCGAACACCAAGTGTACAGATCAACTAGATTTAAAGAAAAAACTTACAGAGAGACTTGACAGTAAGGGTAAAAACAATCTTTGGGCTGTGCAGGTAAGGTACTCAGATGAAGTTATTTTTTTTCTTTTTTCATTCTCCTTACCTCTCTATTTTTTTATTTTTTCCCCTCCTATCTTTCCCTCGTTATTTTTCCTTTTCTCTCCTCTCTTGTTTCCTTTCCAGGAGATTTTTCTCTATTAGTGCCTACCGAACCCAGGACATTTGCCAAATTACAAAATAAATTAAATGATCTTAAAATGTCCTTTAATATTTTGTTTGGAAGAAACACCCATTTCCTGTATGAAGATAGCCTGCCAAAAAGAGTTTCTCACTTTCTTTTAAGAATATCCCAGCAATGTGAAAGCAAGTGATATTCCGTTTCCAGCGTTCTACGAAACTTCTTCTTCCTCTTTTCCTGTCCTAGGAAGGTCCCATCCTAGGAAAGTCCTAGTGCTTGTGTCCTAGTACAAGTCCTTTCCAATTAAACGCATGAAGCAAATTATGAATTTTTGTTAACAAATGACGATCACCTATTTCAAATATTCTCAGGCTCAGAAATTCTGAATATCCCATGCATTGTTGCCCTCTAGTGTTACTTTGGAATGTAAGTAGAAGATTCCATCTGCAAAATACATGTCAAAGAGACAGGGTCAGATCTGAGAAGAAGTGACCATACATCCATGA
Organism: Psilopsiagon aymara; assembly: GCA_024733675.1. Classification (NCBI taxonomy): domain Eukaryota; kingdom Metazoa; phylum Chordata; class Aves; order Psittaciformes; family Psittacidae; genus Psilopsiagon; species Psilopsiagon aymara. The sequence goes on from JANRGW010024240.1 coordinate 25,951, forward strand.
AAAAAGACATTTTGTAATCCCTTGACTTCAGCTGAATCAATTATCTAAGGTCCTTACTAAGAATCAGTGTTTTGAATATTAATTTCCACACAAAGGGACTCAGGGGAGAGTAGGAATCTTTGTTTTCCAAAGAGTACCTTTGTACTCAAAGTACCTCTGTACTCAAAAATGGAGTGCTGAAAGTTTCTCAGGGAGTTTAAAATGCTTGGTTTAACAACGGACCAATATAAATAAAATAAATAAGCATATGCATCCAGATCCACCTTTCCCATGACAGCAGGGACAAAGTGACTACTTTCTTCCTGCCAGAGAAAGATCATATATATTAGACAGGCTACTGGCAGCTTGCTAGAATCCTGAAAATTATGACCCTTTATCACTATTTATGTAACTCATTAAAACTCATCTAATAAAATGCAGGGTATTTGTGATTTTGAGTAAAAGCAATCAACAAGAATATTCATAAAACATCTAAAATCACATTTTGGTTGGTGTTTAAATGGTATTCAGTGTTATTACCAGACAAGCACCAAATACTGCCTATTTCCTCAATTGATGGAGGTCTGGATGGAAAGTATGACATGTGGCTTAGTGGATAAAGTTATCACCTGTGGGATGCTAAGAGTTCAAATTACGGACTTCCTGCAGCACATTCGTAGAAGCATGGAATCATCCTCTTGACCTGCTTGCAAGAAGTTAGCATTCAGATGACTTGAGATGATTTAAAATCTGATCATGAGCAAGACATTATTTTCCTAAAAGATTGCAAACGTCTCTAACATTTCATGCTCTGAAGCTCATTTTTTTAATGACGCTCATAACTAGATTTTTATGGTGAATCTTTATGATTCAGAGAAATCAAATCTCAGAGTGATTTGTGTCGGCTCTTAGCTGTGGTTATAGCTTTATAGTAATCTTAGGATGTGCGCTAGTTGATTTTTATATTTGAGGTCTGTTAAAGGATTTCTATCTGAAGCCAAATGGGTAGATTTATAGCAGTTGCACATTTTCCTAGTACATCATGAGGCCAATTGTCCTCATGTATGTGGCTGAAATGAGAGATTTTCCAGGAAGGAGTTCCACTGGAGTCAGGGAAGACTTCAGAGCAGCAGCAAAAACTTCTGAAGATCTACTTCATAACTTGCAAAAACTGCAGTCATCACAATTTCAAGCACCTATCTCCAATAGAGGAATCTGTCGGGGTAAGCACAGCACAGGCACCTCATATAGCTCCTCATAGGCATTAAACACTTTTGCAACAGCATGAGAGGAGACTCCACACAACCCAAGAAAACACACAAACTGTGGAAATAAGCTCTGGATATTCACTTTCTCTTGTGAGCAGCACAGATATATTGGCTGATACTAACGAAATTGCTAGCTCACATCTCTGAACAATGGAACTGGCCATTTTGGTGAGCTACCTTCATCTGTTGTCTCTGGGACACAGCTGACTCTAGGCCATGACTGAACTTGTTACACTCCAGATTCATTGTTGAACCAGTCGCAGTAGTAGTACTTGTAAGGAAGATTAAACCTTTACCTGTAATATGAACTGGACACAAACATAGTCTTTTTTGTGGTCAGAATGCAAAGTCTGTTTAAATTGAGCTGGGGTTTACTCCTTAATTTTTGCATAAGCAACCTAGACTAGAAGGTAGGCTGCTAAAATTGGTTTGAGTTCAGAAAACTTACGGGTCATTGCTTGTACCCACTTCTCCCTGTATTCTTTCTCTCTTTCTGGTAAAAAATGGAGCCACATATAGCATTCCATTCATACTCAGTAGATCTGTTCCCCGTGTGCTGTTTTCCTTTTATATGGCAAAACTAATTTCCAGGGTCTTCTTAGTCTTATTACCCTTATGGAGCTGTGGGGAGGTAGTTTGTAATTTTTTTTTCTCTCTTATATTAAGAATAGAGTTTTTTAACTAAGACCCACTTCACGAGAGCAGTAATGAAATGCACAAGGAGAGGAGAACGCAGCTGTAACTTTCAGTTTGCAGGGCTGTCAGCGAGAGAAAATGTAGCTTAACCTGTAAAGAGGGCAAATTTATTCTGTAAGACTTTGAGAGAAAATAAATTTGGAACTTCACAATACTGTGTATTCAGAGTCGCTTTTCAGCATATAACCACTTTTAAAGTTCTCGTAATAGTCAGTAGGAATCTCATAAGCATCTCAATGTGCCTTACATTCTTACCACTGTCAAGAGTCAGCAGCCAAGTTGATAACAAGACCTCTCATCTTTTATTTTCCTGGAGAAACTCTTAATCAGTTCACAGTTGCCTGGTATGTGTCTAATTTTATGCAGCAAGAAAAAGATATGCGTATCCATACTGACTTTGCAAGCTGAGAGATATTTTGCTTTGAAATTTACAAACAGATAGGATCCATGACTGGAATTACAAATGTAGATAAGAATAACTCATTTAGAATTGCATTTCTTTTCTTCTAAATTGTTTCTCTGCAGCTTGTCATTTGCTTGTGTAACTATCAGCAGACTCAGGACAGGCACAGTAACACAAATGTCATGAGGCCATGTTCAGAGTAGGATGCAATCTCTGTTTTCATATATGCAAATACATTTTCTAAGATTGTTCACATTTTAAAAGAAAACTGTAAATGAAATATAAGGGAGAATAACAACAAACAAGGAAAGTTCAGCTTGAAATGCATTCCTACCACTATATCTGGAAAATCTCCAGTGTATTCTGTAGAGTTTAAATTTGTACCAAGAAGAAAATTTGGCCCTGGAAATAGCACAGACTACATTGTGTAGTTCTAGCCAGGAACAGGATGTGCTAGAAGCCGAATTAGGTCTATGTGGTTTAAGACCATAGTTTTTGCCTCGAGACCCATAAAGCAGATTGGCAGCAAAAAGCCTATTTTAAGCATCATTCTTTACTTCAGGAGATAATGTAAGGTTGTTGGTGGCATTGTGCTCACCTTCAAGCAGACACTAGCACACACTGGCTTCACTCTTAAACAGGGGAAGTTCAGATTACGTATAAGAAAGAAGTTCTTTACTGTAAGGGTGGTGAGGCACTGGCACAGGTTGCCCAGAGAGGTGGTAAATGCTCCATCACTGCAGTGGTGAAGACCACCTTGAACAAAGCCTTGGCTGACATGGTCTAGTATGTTGTGTCCCTGCCCATGTCAAGGGGCTGGAACTAGATGATCTTCAGGTTCTTTTCAATCCTTACCATTCTAAGGATTCTAGATTTTATGATTGTACTGCATTTTAAGGGACACAATTTGATTCAAGACAAGTGTTCAGTGGTAGCTCATATAAGGTTCTGAAGATCCAAGTAGCTTATACTGCACTGGTTTTGGTCAAGTTCTTCTTCATATTTTCAGAGTCATAATCTCTTATTCCTACCTGTAAGGTCTAAGCACAAATGGGAACTGGTTTCCACATGCCTAGGTTCCCTCTAACTGGAGAGCAAGAGAAAGTTCAACACGTAGGACTGTACCTCTTTTAGCAGAGTTTGAATTCAGATTCTGTGTGGTACATGGCTTTTAGCTGGCATGAGGTGCAATAGATGATAGGTGCTTAAGCTTATTTAGGATCTGGACCTCAAATGTTGGCACTAATTAGCTCCTTAAATCACAGCTGAATGGAAGCGCAGAATGAAAATACATTGTATCTTCAACATAGTGCTTTCCAAGTTAGGATGGAATGTTTGCCAAGCACAGAAAATATCTTGACCATGCTATACTTGCACTATACCTGTTCAGCAGCTATGCAGGGAACTCACAGTTCTGCCACCTCTCATGGCCTCTGCACCATGTTCACTTTCAGCTTCAATCCATTTAGTAGTAAAAGATCCTTCCTTGGCAGTGGCTACAAGTACTGTAATTCCCACTGTGAAGAAAATACTGAATATTCAGATATTCCCATTAAAAGCATTAGTTGAAAACCACTGTAAGAAATTCTGCTCTTTTTTCTCTTGTGAATTAAAACAAAGCCATAAAAACTTGAGAAACAAAATCTGTCTTTGACTTTATCCTTGCCTGGATTGAGCATATGCATGTATGGAACTAGAATCTTGTTAGTCAACAGCTGAATGTGTTTGCAAGTTTAATACGGTGTTCAACTTATTCAATTACAATACTAGATTTTAATCACATGAATGACAAGCTCTTAGAGAACTTGAAGCCATATTCTGTTTATACCTCTACCTTTGTCTTTACCTGTTACAGTGCACTTAGGTATCTGCTAGTCTTGGCAAATTCAAGTTGACATTGTCTTAGAGAGGAAAGATCCCAGCTGCATGCTTTAATTGTAATTGCCAGAGAACCTGAACTGGGCCATCTGTGGAGAATTAAGTCATTCTCTGGGTCCAGTATAAAAAGGATCTGACAGTGCTGTTCTCATTGACTGTTTTTATGATGGAGGGGAAAGTCTTTAGGCAAAAGCAGTGTTGGAGAAAGGTTTCAGAAGTTTCCAGGATGTATGTTGTGATCCTCAGTTACATTTCTGTAGTGGTCAAGTTGAAGAGAGTTGTGCCTTTGTTCTTAAGATAGGAGTTTAAAATATAGGAAAGAGGCTTGTCTTTCAAACAGGGTGTAAGTATAGGGTTTGTAGCTATAGTTGACTTGATATGTTCTTGCCTTGCTGACTTTGCTTTATCCTCTTAACAGAATAAATGATCTCATGTAATAAAAAACCTGACAGATCTTCATAATTGATCACTACTGCTGACATATGAAGGGCACAGGATGCAAACAGAATGAAGTAGTGTAAGTATTGTGCAATGCAAGTATTGATTCTTTAAATAGCAGTGCTGCTTTTCTCTCCAAGTGCCCACCTCAGCAATAAGAAATTATGAGAAAAAATATAAGAGGAAAGTAAAATTGGACTTAAATAAAAAAATTAGTAACTGATAACTTAGTGAGAGCCTTCCAAGCAGTCTGTTACTGCCTAAGGGTTCAGTTGTACACAAAGCCCTTAACTGTACCAATAGATTCCTTTTGGATTACTGAAGACTAAAACAAGTGTAAGTGGGGGAGGAATAATAAATCAACTCTGCTTATAACAGACACAAGTTAGTGTTCAAAACCCCTTTATGTAATTGGAATGATTTACAGATCAACAATTGGAGGTGATGTGGGTAATTGGTTGAGTGGTGTGGGGCAGGCTGCTTCCACCTCTTACAGCAAAAACTATAACCTAGCAAGTTGTGCTTTCAAAGGCTGATGTCCCTGATAAACAAGGAATGGCAAGACTTATTAAAGTGTAGCCAATCATTCTTATACCCTGATAATGGAAGAGATAGGTGTCAGGTTCTGTTACTGCTGAATTTTTCACAGCATCCAAGTGATCTCTTCAGAGGTGTGTGAATAGGCACACTGGCACATAATAAGTGCACACCTATTCCCAAACCTGCAGAGCCACTGCAGGACCCCTTTAACCTCTTCTTTCATCTTCTCTTGCACATTGCTGTTGCCTCACAATCTGCTCCCACTGAGCATGCTGCAGTTGTCTAACAAATTTCACATTCAGATGGTTGAGTCACATTACACTCCACAGGGTCATATAAATGTTCTGAAACTGACAGTTGTGATTACAAGTTAGTTGGGTAACAAGAGGACCCCTGGGCACAAATCTCTGATGTACCTGAAAACGTTTTTGGCAGCAGTGACTAAATCTATCCCAAGCTTACAAGGTCAGTTCTCAGCTCAGTTACCATCCATATTCATCTGCCTCACACATTGAAATTTTAGTATGACAGTAATAGATCTCTAGGAAATACCCCAAGTAGATTGTTTCCATGGATAGCCTGTAATCCTCATTCTCTTGAAACAATCTTCAGGATATTTTATTTGCCAGATGATGCCATCTTCTGTCAAATTCAAAAAAAACCCAAACCAAAAAAAAACCCAACATCCACAAAACACAGTGTGTGCTTATAGTAATCCCATTCACCTTGATTTCAAATCTCAGTGTCTTGTAACTTGGTAGATCTTGGTCACCTGGTGTAGATACTGTTAAACAATACAGTGAAATAAAAGGAAATGGTTGTCTGCCAGAATCGACAAAGAATACAGTGTAAGATCATCAAGTAACTTAAATTTCTTATGCTAGTTGTGACTACTCATATGAATAAAAAAAACCACAGAAGACAAGGACAATCCTGTTGACAGATACAGATTATTTTCTCCAAAGTGTTTCCAGTTTCTGGAGATCTGTCAGTATGAGTTCCTGCTGAGAACTACATATTTAACCACTATAATAGTACAATGAAACACCAGATAACTGCAGTTATACAAGGAATCGTTCCTGTATATATCATGTAGATTTTAGAAGCAAGACCAATTTTAGAAGCACTGAAATTGTTTTTAAAGTATTTAGCAAGTTTAAAAGTAGTTAGAATGATATTTGGCAAGTTTTCAGCTGAGTCTCTTGAGAAAACTGTGTCCCTTGAGCCATGATCAAGGCAGTACTTGGCCTTGTGTGATATAAGGACATGCCTGAAATGGAAGGCTTTAACTAGGATTTTTTAATTCACTAAATGAAAAGGCTGATTCTTCTCAACTCTCAACACAATTTAGTTCTAGATGACTAAATATTGGGAAAAATAAGAATCATTGTTCTGAAGTAGCTCTTTAACTTTGAGGCAATACAGCTGATATTTTTGCCTGATTTTTTCCAGGAACTGAAGCATGTAAAAGCAAGGAAGGTTGCTCAATGATTTGGAAAAACTGGTATTTTTCATAGTAGACTGTAAAATGAACACTGAAAAGGAGGGAAAATAACTTCCTCTAGCACTGTCTTATATGTATTCCTTAAGTTGTGAAATATCTGTGTAACACGAGGGTTCGGGAAACTCAGTATTCAAACACTGTCACTGCAACTAACTGCACCAGGGGCCTAAAATAATGCATGCTGAAGTTGACAGGAGTCATTCTATCACCTTAAATGAATTCTGTATCAGATTCAACACAACACAGGAAAGCAAAATCTGCAGCCCTTGCTCTCAGAGGAGCTCCCCACTATGTCAGCTGAAGTAAACTCTCCATTAGAGTTGGTATTGTCATCTCTGATACTGAACACATAAGCAATTCTGCAAAATAAGCAATATGCCAGGAAGTAGTGATAGGCACTGGACAGAGATTATTCCATCTCTTCATAAGTTCCATCTCTGTGCTGTGCACATGCTATGATGTGCATTATGCAGAGTTTCTGCTCAGCAGAATTAGTAATTTTTATACTTAGTTTTGCTTTTTTAACAAAAAGACTGTATTTTATAGTTACGCAATAAAGTGTGTATCCTTAAGATGGGAAACTATATGCAGGGAGATGAAAATGCAGAAGGTTTTCCCAAACCTATAGTCATCTATCTCTCTTGTGATCCAGGGCAAAGTTGCTGTAGCTTCTTCCACCATTATTCAATTGTTAAAACAGCAATAACACTTAATTAGAGGCCAGAAAATGCTACCAGTATTCTACTGTGAATGTGCCCTTTTGACATTTGCAACCTGGAATCCTAGTCCTGCAAAATTTTGCTCTTTATTTACAGCCTTCTGAGTACATTTCTAGAGCTAGATAATACTGTCTTTGTCAGAGGTACAAGCAATAAAATATTACTGTATAGCTAGAACCTCTGAAGCTGTTCTACAATCCAATCAAACTGACACAACTGATAAAATTTGGTGCTGCAACTCTTGCAAAGTCTTTGCAGCACTCCAAAAGGCTCAACTACAAAATGGCCCTGAAATCAGTATGGTCTTGCTATGAAAACACACTACATCAGTGCCAGGGAATAGTGCCCTTTGTTGCACTGATTTAGTACTCCATGCCAACCCCATTCTCAAAAGGGAATTAGTCACTAGGGAAACTCAGAAGTGTTTTGCTGCTTTAAAGTAAGAAATCTAAAATAGTGGAAGCTTCCAGTGGAGGTGTATGCTTTCTCTTACTACCAGAAATCTTTCTGTCCTTTGCATTAATAAAACCAGTTGATTTTGTAGTTCGTAATCCTATTTGAAATGGTTTTATCGTACCCTCTCTGAGTTGAGTAAGTGGGGGTGGAAAGGGATGGTTACAGTATGCAATATGATGTAGATGGTGATTCAGAACTCCTCTAGTCCAGTGTGCTGGGGTTGTTTTGCTTGAAGAAGTAATCTAAGGCTACATTATAAATATACCTTCAGCCTTAAGTATGCTTTGTTTATCACTTTTTACTTGAAGAACTGACTTTATGTTAGGCAGCAAAGTATTTCATCCTGTGAAGAGGAAAAGAAAGTTTTGGTCTCAAACTAACACTGCACATTTGATGACAGAAGAAAATATTAGCCATATGTATCTTTGAAGTATCTGTTTCGACATGGTACCTCACATCAGAGATGTGAATCATCCTGTATAAAGCCCGTTAAAGAATTTCACTGACTCCTGTAGTTTATTGACTCTGGAAACTTGCTCAGTAACTACCTAGTTTTTAACCACGTGTTTTTTTTTTGTCCTGCCTTCTGCCCCACAGAAGTAATGGAAATTTAAATGAAAGATTATTTAAAATGTTTTGAAATAACATGGTATATGCTAACTTTAAGTGTCAGATATCATTAGGCCTGATGGGAAGGATGAAGATGACTGTATTCTGTGCCATGCAAATATGTACTGTTTGTAACAAAAGCTTGCAGCAGAACTCCCACCCAGCATGTTTCCTACTGCTTTTCCATATTGCTGCAGGTGATATTAAAGAGCTAGACAGAAAGAAACAGATTTTTCTTTTTCAAAGCTACAACTTTCCTTCTTTCATATCATCTCTGCTTATCTCTTGCTGTTGTTCAGCCCCCCTGCTAGCAGGAAGATTAAAGAACAATATGAGAAACAGAGGAAATAAAAAGAATGCTGTATTTTAAATAAATCTTTCTCAGGAGTTTTGCTAGCAAATGGTTACCTTCAGATTTTAATTTTGTTTTCTGTGTTTTGTGGTTAAACACATTCCATTTTGTCATAAACACTCCTTGTGCCTTTTCCAGTGTCAGGAAGGGAAATCTGGGGCGTGGATTGATTGTGAAAAGAAGAAGCAGATGGAAGATAAAATGTTGGGTGAGATTTTTCTCTCTGTCTAGCCACCCATTCATTTATTGTTTGTTTCCACCCGTCTTTTCCTGGCTTCCAAGACAGCATTGTGTATTTCTCTGAGTGCTGTTAAGTGCCAGAGATTTAACTGAGGGCTGCACTTGTGTTAGATGAGCTCACTTCAAGAAGAAATAGCATTTAGTTGTACTGAACTGGGTTTGTGTTTGGCTTTTTTTATAGTTTGTTTGTTGGTTTTGGTTTTTTTTTAAATACAGTTGTTCATGGGTCTGTAGAAGGCTTTTATGGCCTTTACATATTTTATTGTGTAGCCCATCTGAATCAAGGACATGCTGCCTATGATGTAGGACATGTGTTTCAGGAGCTTTTTTTCTTCAGTGTTTGTGTTTTTATTTGTCTTGACAGTTTTTAGTCTTTATTCTCACTTTTACCTGGCATACTAAGTGTACTGTTTTATTATTTTCTGTAAGATTGATTCAGAAAAGTACTTTTAGATTTTGCATGGGAAAGGATTCAGTAAGATAAGTGGGATTGTATGCAGGTTTTAAAGTGACTTTCCTGAATTCTAAGTAGGTCAGATCATAATGGTGGGTATTGCTTTAGAAGGGACATAAACTTCTTGCTTCTCTCTCCCCAGCTGGAGAATGCAGATGCTGATGCTGCTCTCTCCACTGCAAATGGCTGGTTGAAAAGGATTGTTAAACAGTATCAAGTGTTGACTGTTTCATAGACTATGCTGATAGTTTTAAAGTGCCGCAGCCTCAGGAACTCACAAACCTGATTGTTGTAAGCTTGCTTATCATTCAGTTCAGATAAACAGCAGTATTTTCTATGCAATGTGAAAATCCATGTATCGGAATGTGAAGCCCGCTGTTCAGATTAGCAACAGCTTTAGGTTAGAGGGCTGAAATGACCCAAACCCAATAAAACATCCTAAAATCCTGCTTAAAATAATGATGGGACTGTCCACTGAACTGAGTGACGTGATACCAGCAATTCCTGGATATGGAAAATGAGACCCGGCTACTGTAAAGTTAGGTAGCCGGAGCTAATGACCAGGAGCTTTTAGGGAGGGGCTATGGGAAATGACCCAGTTCAGACCTGCCACTGAGAGGGGATGTATGTTTTGAGGAAAAGGGCAGGAGACAGAGGTAAGGGTACTTTTCTTCAGGTCGTTATCAGTACAAGATGGTCATTTTAAAAGCTTAAAATACAAATTCTGACATCTGTCAACACCTAGATGTGGCTGCTGATATGTTCTGTGTGTGGTTCTTCTTTTAACTGTTCACTCATCCTTTCTCTGATTTCTTGTCCCAAAAGAACAACTGTGTGAATTGGCTGAAAAATACCACAAAGGTACATAAGGTTATAAGATTCTCAACTCTGGGGGGAGGAATCCTTCTTCCTTTCTATTTCCAGGATCCTTGTAATCTTGCCTCTCAAGGACAGGCACACCTTTTTCTTCTGTTAGCTGTGAAACAGTTGAATGGTGTTAGGCACTGAATGTCAATGCAGTCAGCTCACCTGACACACAGCCCTATCAGCAATTGCTATGCTGTTGTAAGAAAAAAAAGTAATTCATATGCAAGTTGTTTCTCAAGTTTTTCTCAAGACAAACATCACATTTATTCTCTGAAGAGAAACCTATTTCTTTGTGAAGATTAAATATGCTACTAATTTTTTTCATTATTCTTCATTCACTTGAGAATACTTCTTTGTGCAGTAGACTTCAGTGAAAGCCATTTGGGTAAGAATTATAGGATTAAGAAATGCAGGATTAGAGACTTTCTTCATATAAAAAAAAAAATAAATGTTGTTTTCTTTCTAAGCAATTATTTTATTCTAGTACAACTGGAAGTTCCCCAAAACTTCATGCCTGAATTTCTGAAAAGAGTAATTCCATCATGATAATTCCCATATGTTTTGTAAATGGAAATAGCTGGCTGTACTCAATTCGCTTCACCAGTGTGCATTAAAATATCCATTATATATTTATAGTGGTCACAGATACAACATGTATTTTCATGTCTTGTAAATAAATGCTTTTTCTGTTTGCTGGCCAATTTCATGCTGTAAGCCTCTCTGAGATACCATCCTGTTGAAATCTTAGTTGACATCTTTTGTTTCCTGCCTTTTTAAAACATATCTGTGATTTGGGCACTGAATTCCTGTACATTCCTCAATCATCTGGTTTATTCTGTTATTACTTTATTTTTAAAGTTTCATGGTTGCTGCAGTGCTGCTAAGATGTTCAGAGTGAAAAGGAAAAGAATCTAGAGTTTTTCTACAACCTGTTTTGCAGACTTGGAAACTATGCTGTAAATTGGTGTTGGCATGTGCTGTTCTCCAAATATTCTGAAGGAAATTTTCTGAGGAGTCTCCAGTCTATGAAAAAATACCACAGCCAGTTGCTTTGCCATATTCCCTTAGAGAATCTGAGGACATAGGAAAATTGTGTCTAGCATCTGGTGAGCTCTGAATTCTGGGTATGGAAGGCGTCATGTTGAAAGCTACCTATTATAGATTAGACTAGTTGCTTTGGCCTCCCTGACTATTAAGACCCTGTAATTTGCTTACTAAGTTCCCTGGTGTAGTCAATCCCATGTGCAGAAAAAGTTTTCATACAGTACTCCCACGAAGCTATGCAATAACAGGCTTCATCACTATTTTCCTTGGCACCTCTACATGTAGATGCAGAGATAACAGGGCTATCTAGGATATTCTTATGAGATCACTTATGGTAGGACTAATTCCATAACGACTTCCACAAGTTATTCCAATAGCTCATTGCCATGTGGGGAGACACTGCACATATTTTCTGTTGCCTTTTTCAGAGAAGAAAGTGTTTCTGTTCTGAGAAATGCGTTTGATTTTCCTTATAGTGTTTACTAAAAAGGAAGAGATAGATAGCCATTACATTGTCCTGTAGGCTGCTTTTCCCGGCCCACACTTATCTGGCAATAAATACTTGGATAGGAGTAGGATGAAGTTGTGAAATTGAATCCTGCTATCTCAACAGATGGTATTAAGCAACCTAAATATGAGAGGAGCGCATTGTGGTTTTGACTTGATTCCGAGAAGACGATTGGTATAGTTATGTTCTACCCTAAAAGGAAATACCTGAATACCTTTGTTAATCTAGATCTGTAGCACTTTAACTTTCAAAGACACACAGTATCTCCATTGCACTGTAAGGTAGATTATTCGGTCTTCGGAGCTAGAGGGCATGTAAAAAATGACAAAAGGGAATAGGCTCCGATTGAATTTTCCAGAACAAGTTGATGAATTGCATGTGAGAAGGGAGGCTGGAAGTATAAATATGTTCTACATCCTTTCCATGACAGGCTATAGAATATTTATTATAAATGGAGGCATAAAGCAGGAATAATCTTCCCCATGACCTCACTGTGACAAACTGGCTTTCTAATTCTTGCTGAGTGCTGATTATTACTTGGCTAACACTCTGAGCTAAAGATGAAGCATGTGCTAAGTTGCAAGAATTCTTACAAATAGGCTGAGCTATTTTCAGAAGGGCAATTTTAAGGACACATTCATGTTTTTACTTGCAGGAGTATTTTTCCTCAAAGCATATTAGTAAACCCACATATGTGCAAAACCTTCAGACAAGCAATGCAAATGCAGTTGCTCATTTATGCATTGTGTTCAGGGCTTGGTTCAATGAAGAAGGCTTGTGAGGTGGGGGTTAAAGAGCTTGGTTACATGCACTCTGCATAAACATCTTTTTGGAGGTGTATATTAAAGGAACGGGTGTAACATTAATAAACTTGCTTTGATTTGTATCAACTCAGAGAGGATGCTACTGGCAAAGGTAGCTCAGAAATAGGTGTAACATGAGAGAGTGAAGAGGTTCATTGTTGAGTCTGGTCATTTGCTGGAAGCATTTCAACTATATTTGTGTACAGACTTTCCTTGTGGAGGGAAACAAGGATCCTGCTTCATAAAGCAGTGCCACTGTTTTACCCTGTGCTTACATACACTGCTTTCAGGAGCTGGAGAGAATAGCTGCAGTGAAAACACAGAAAGAAATAGAAATTCATCAAATGAATAATTGTTTCCCTTATGTATCATCTTGGTGGTTTTACCATGACAGGAACTAAACCAAAGCTACTTCTGGTCTGTGTGCTGAAGGGGCAATGCCCTTAAGCAAAGACTCAGCAGTTCTGCCTGACCATAAGTAGGACACCTCCTCTCCAGACTTGTAACTGCAACTGTAAGGAGGCTACCCTTCTAGCGAGCTCTGATCAGCATAACATGGACTTTTTACTGCTTAGGTTTAATCTGGTTATGCTTTAATCTAGCAAGCAGGTCAAGCCAGTGAGATCTACCCGAACAGTTGTCTCGTTGTTCCATACCTTTCCCGTGTTTCATGATGTGCTCTTCCAAATCTTACAGACTTTTCATCAATTTCTCTTACCCTGACATAGGAACAAGCCATAGGGTGACATTTACAAGCTCTTTCTTCATATGTTTTCAGAGCCTTGTTAATGGTAGGTAGACTCTTTGCAGTTTCATCCCACAGCCTTCTTGATGTGTAGGTAGAGGAACAAGGGGAAAAAATGTAAAAAGTTTTCAGGCCTTACAGATACTGAACAGCAAGAACAGCACACTTCTGAGGACAGTTGTTACAACATTTCTTCTAATAATGTCCAAAAGGTATATAAAGAAAGTTTTATCATTCATTTTGTAATAATCTAAACACCTGTATCTTGCTTTCAAAGTTTTTCCATATGACATAAGTGTTTCTCTACAGCTTATTCTACCAGCTCACCATACAGTCTGCCTCTATGATACACCACTTCTGCTCTGAAATTAGGACCACTAGGGGAGATCAGTGAAGGGAATTCTCTCACATGAAGAAAGAAAAACATCAAATAGAATGAGCAAACACCTCTTTTAAGTTCTAGATGAGCTGTGGGAAGTTTTTGATTCTATGAAATATCACAGACTACCTGAATTTAAATCTCCTAAATCTGTGAAAACAGAGAGCTGTGGGATTTTTCACTTCTTTCAGATCCAAAATATGAGACTTTCTGCAAAACTAGATAGGCTTAGCATTGAGCAACACTGAAAGGAGAGAAAAGCTGTCTTCAGACTCATGTTTCCACTGGCTCTGTCATCTGAGCCCTATGGTATTATCAATGCAAGCATGCTGTTAATCCATGTAATGTTATTAAACCAGTAGGTATATCTTAGTTTCTCAGATAGGTCAATGTTTCTCCTGTTTTACAAAAAGTGCAGTAACTTTGTGCCTCTGAAGTTGTTTTCACTAAAGTGGAGCATACCAGGTTTTGCAAGAGTCACCCAGTAAATGGAGAAGTTTTTGCTCATATTTTTGGTATGACCTTGAAACCTTGCTATCTGCAAGAGTCTCAGGCAAATCATGTCTACAGAGCATCCTTTGCAAGCACACTCCACATTAGTTTGGTTGATTGCAGCTCAGTTGGATTTGACAAAAGTAATCAAATTTCAATGGTTAAACATGTTCTTGTGTAGCTCATGTTCACAAGGTAACACAAACTTTGTATGAAACAAGCTGGAGATCTAAACATCTGCTTTCTTAGTTCTGTGGGTTACCCTGCCATACCCTGTGTCACACATCAGATTCCCACTGTGGAAGAGGCTGATAGAAGCTGAGACCAAAATGTCACACGCAGTACCTGCACATCCTGAATTCCATAGCAGGGAGTGCTGGGAACCAGCGGTCATTTGGGGAACTTTTGTAGATGACCCCAAGTGGAGGAGAAGCATGGCACTGAAGTGGAGATATTTCAGAAGGTCCATGTGAGTCTTTCCAAAATCTGGAATTTAATCTCGGAAGCTATAATTTACCAGACTTCCTGATTTGGCATTCAAAAACAAACAAACAAGAATTCAAAAGTCATTGCAAGATTTATAATGAACCCTTGAGATGACAGATATATAACTGAAGTAAGCAGAATTAATTCAGGGCCAGGATTGTGCTTATGGCACTTAATAGTGGATTTATCTGATCAATAGTGTACACGTACATGCAAAAATATCAACCCAAAAAATACTCCAGAACAGGAATGGAGAAATCACACAAGAACAAACTGCAGGACTTTGTTAGCTATGACAATAGATATTTGTTATACTGAAGTGGATTAAATGACTCTAGTATTTATAAGTAACTACTTAGAGTAAAATGGATATTCATATTCCATTTCTCATGGGATGCAGTATTAGTACTTTTTATTAATAGATATAGCTGGGAAAGGGCAAGGTGGAAGACAGTACTTTAGAGATGCCCCAGTTCTTCAATGCCAAGCCCTTAGATACCCAAGTTGTATCTGAGACACTGAGAAGTGCTTATCTCGCATGTCTCAGCACAGTCACAGAACACCACACAATCACAGCACGAATTCCTCTCTTGGTACAAAAGAGATGAAAACTGAGGTTTGTGGAGGGAGATTGCATAAGTGTGAAGTTATTGGGGTCTTGTCTGTTGGTGGCGGCACCTGCATCCCTCTGGTGATACCCTTCAAGGTTCTGGTGAGCTGCCGTCAGGATTAAACTCCTCTTGTCCTCTAAAAAAGCAAGTGAGATCTCAGTTTGCATTCCAGTTGCTGAGCTGATAGCATATCTGTTTGTGTGTGCAGAAAGACAAAGGGGCTGCAACTCTTATCTGGAATAAATAAATACTGCTTCTCCTTCTCCACAGATTTTGTGTGGAACCTCTGTGTGTATGCTCAGCTCCTGCACAAAAGTACATTTTATGTGCAGGGTAGCTCTTCTTGAGGTATAAAACTCCAAGAAATTGGCAAATGGCACCTCATGTCTGGAGAGTTTTAGAGCTGGAGCTCTGAGGCCTGGATGACAGTAAGTTCTTAAGAAACAAGAGGAAATTGGGACAGAAGTGCAGCAACCTGTGTGAAAGTAAAAGGAGAGGCCTGGAGCACAGTGTGCAATTGTAGTGTGACTGCATGCTGTGTAGTGATCTGAGCCATGTGAGGCCAGGAAAATTCTGAGACCTAATTAAAATCATCTGGCCCTCATGAGGGAGATTTCTTTTTCCTTCAATTGTTTTTGTGTGTCGGGAGATTTAATTAGGCATGTAGAGCTGATGTTCTTGAGAGGAACCCAAAGCGCACTCCTGGCTATTTTTAGTATAGTGTCATATTGTTGGACTTCGGGGTTACAGGAGCTGCAGGTCTGCAAGAACAAAGACACTGTATGTCCAGGGCTGCAGCAGTGGTTCAGCATCGGCATGATCTGTAGCTATGGCAGTTCTCCGCATCTGATTTTTGGGATACAATAAGTGTTTAAGTGGAAATTCCACAACCTCCCAAGCAGAAGGTCATCAGTAGGGTTTAATTGCTTCTTCTCTGACCTGCTCATCCCCCCTGCAGCTATACTGTGGCATCTTGATATTCACTGAAACTGTGGGTTGGAGAAGGTTTTCCAACAGTGACTTAACTTTTCATTTCAGCTGATCTTTCCATTTCCTGTTCATTTCCATTTTTCTTTTCAATGATTACAGTTAAAAAAGGGGCCATCTGGGACCTTCCTTAGTGCAGGTGGTCTTCATGACAAGAGTTACTTTAGAAACAGTGGTTAATATGTAACTCGTGGACTGATGAGGTGCTGACTCTGGTTGCTTCATTATAATTCCACACACTTTTCATCTTTCTTACATGACAATAAAGTTGCATGTTATGGCTTTGTGACTGTCCAGAGCAGCAGCACAGATATGAGACCATAAGCATACAGTTTTGTCGGTAGTTTTCCTGGAGTAATTTTGCAAAGGCAAACTCAAAAATCAGGTGAATGTTTTTCTGTGGACCCTTATGGTTGAAGGACCATAACAAGGGCTCATAGGTTCTCTTACTGTATTCAAAAGATTTAATGTTATTCTCACAACCACATTCAAATTATGTTAGCAGAGGTGGTAAATGGTGCTGGTGAAGCACGATCTCTCTTTGAATCCAGAGGAAGTTCTAAAGATCTTTCCCTCTGCACTTTACCCCTCTTTCTGTACTGCATGGTGTAAGAGTTTTCAGCCAAAACAGTGTTGTTTTGGTTTAGAAATTGGTACAAAAGATGTGATGAAGACAGATATAGATATCACTATATATGCATAAAATCCCCATACAGATATACTTGTTTCTAAACAAAGTTTTGAAAGCCACTAACCCTCAGACATCTTTTTCACACTCAAACTTTCACCTGAACTTTCATTTCTAGACTCACAAATTGATGAGGAGTCATGTCTCACTGCTATTATGTAGTTCAAGAGCCCTCCTGCTCTGCAGCTGCGTTGACTACGAGGTGAAAACCCTATGAAATGCGTTGCTGACTTTAGCACTGATTTAGCACTACTTGTAACTTCAGGCTCTGACTTCACTGCATTTTCCTCCAGCTCTTGATTCCTCCCTGCCTCACTAGGTGGCTGTCTAAGAACACACATAGTGTTCACTCACTGCAGCCCAGCTCCTGGGCTGCTGTGCCGTTCCCTGGTCGCACACTGGAGAGCACCTTCTCATCAGCCACAGCAGGTACCAGCTGCAAGCTCTGGACTGAGGGAACCCAGCCTCACATCTCGTGGACTCCAGATCCCTTTGATTAAACCAGTTTTATTCTCCAAGTTAGAATTAAGTATTTATATCAGCTAAGTCTAAGCCTCATTTGAATGTCTTTCTCACAACACCAGTTCTAATTCTGTGTCATGTTCATAGGAGTCAGGTAAAACCAGGGAATAAGGTAGACTGTGTATAACTAAGGCTGGTTTACCCTTCCAGTAAGGAAGAGGGGTGAGGCAAAACAGCTTCCAGAATCTGGAAATTGTGCTTTGTATGTGCGGGGATAAACCGAGGGGAAAAAAGTGCTGTTCACTTAACATCTTTCTCATTGTTAAAGTCCTTACTACCAGATGTGGCTGGAGTTTGGCTTGTGTGCACTGATTTTTTTATGGTTATGAATCCTTTAACATAAGGGAAATTATTTCTGATTGAGATGAAAATTGGACCCTAAGGCTCAGGCCGAGCTGAACTTTGGGCATGTATCACAGTTTTCCAGGGCTTTTCATTGGAAACCCTGACTCAGGAAGGAAAGTATGCATAGATCTATCTCCAGTCCATGTGTCATCCTATTGTCTTCAGTATTGCAGAATATAAAGCAGGGAATAAGACCACACAGGACTGCATCTCTCTAGAGCACCTCTGAATATGACTGAATATGAATATGGTTTGTATTAATCTGTACTACCCCAGAAATACGAAGAACGGGATAGGCAGTATCTTGTCTCTGTGCCTTAATGGGATTGTAGCAAAGCTGAGTCTGCGCATGGCTGAGAATGATCTTAATTGCTTATGCCTGGAGAAAGAAGGGAGAAGATGGGTGAATAGTAGGAATATAAATGTTATCTGTACTTAATCAGTTTTTTCTCATCTCTGTGTTTTCAACAAGATACTTCCATTCCATAAACCAGAAATTTTTCTTTCAGTTTAAGCCTTGTTGAAAAACCTAGATTTACCCGACTTTAACAATTTTCAGTTGGAAACACTGAAACAAGATGCTTAGTCTGAGGGCTGGGTCAACTCCATATCTTCCAGAAAATCTCAGACTGTGAAATAGTTTGTTTCCTGTCATCAGGACACAAAATGCTGATGTACAATTCTCCAGTGCCTTCTGGGAGCTGTAATTTGCTTGTTCGCTGCCCAGATCTGGTATTTTTTGGCACCTTGCAACTACATGATACCTTTTCCACGTGAAGATAAATGTATAGTTTTAAGCCTTCATTTGCCATAAATCTTCATTTGCATATTGCAAGCTTAGCTGAAATAACAACAAATTGCCAAAACATTTCTGCCTGGCCATCAGGCGAGTATGAGTGCGAGCATTCTTGGCTCAGGATCTGCAGGATTAATGTGAAACGCTAAAATACGATACTGGAGCTGATCAAACCATGCAACCTACACCTGAGGGGAATTTTTCTCATGGAATTCATAAAAATGTCCTTATTTTCTCTTGATTAGATGTGACTTAAGGTTTAAATAGAAAGCAGCAGCTTGTCCACGGACAGCAGTGGGAGCTTTGCTGTTCCAAAGCCATAACTTTTAATCAGCGTAGTTCCCTGTCAAAGTGGATTACCCCAAGACACTTCACAAGCCATTCTGCTCCCCACCCCCCGATGGCTTTGGGAGGGAGCTTTGGAACAGGAGGAGAGAAGCAGTGAAAAAGGGGATGCAATTGTCCGAGAGAGACAGAGCTATGTGCCAAAATGTCTGAAGGTTTCAGGACTGTATCACTCTCACATTATCAGTACTGTATTTTTTAATCAACCGCTGGTTTTAAAAAGGCAAATCCACTGTTTGCCTTCCTCTTCTATGTAGTTAGCATGCCACAGTTACACAATTTGGAAACTGAGGTGTAAACTCTCCTCTGAAAGAGTCCTTTGGTAGTTGAAGGATGCTGGCTGGGATCCATCCAGTAGGCATGAAATTCAGAAGATTAATGAGAAGTTCAGGGAAGAGCATTTACAAAAGCAAGCACCAAGAATAACCTAGTTCTTGAAGTACTCTCTTCCTGGGCAAATTGTGATTGTGTAATCTAGGGAGCTGGGGAAATACTTTACTCTGGTTTCCTGAGTGAGAAGGTGTATCATGTATGAAATAGTTTGGGGATTTTTTTCCACCTTAATTAAGTTGCTTATATAAAATTGAGCTAGATTAACAGCCTGAAAGAACTGTATAATGCACATTGTATGTATATGGTTAAGAAGATTTTGGGTGGCAGATTCTAAAATTGGCCTTATTAGAGGAATCTCTACTCTGACCTAAAAGAAGAATAAGATCTTTAACCTCTCTTAAAGTCGTGATCTCCTAGCAGAACAGTGGTGTTACCAGAACCAGCCAACAGGAGGGCCCCATTGTGCTCACCTTCATGCAGATATGATGTGTGATTTGGGCCTGCCCTGAATAAAATGAACCATTTAACCAAATAAATCAAAGAGGCGATAGTGAGAGGTGGTTAAGGGACTGAAAGTGGTCACTTTTTTTAACAGATCCAATCTCTGCACAGCAGACTGCTATGTCATGGGTATAGAGTCCAGAATGAGCCAAATGAATGTCTTCTCTTTCTCTTCCTTCTGTAGTGCAAGTATATATCTCAAACCTTACAGCAGACTTGATGCACAAGTCTAAGACTCAAAACCTGGAAATTATGGAAGACTGTAGAAGAGGTTGAAATATGTGCAGTAGCACTAGGAATGCACTTGAAAATGTGCATGGGAAAAAGTCCTTCTTGACCATAGGTTTAGCATTGGGTGTAAAACAAAGAGTGAGCACATCACTCAACAAGAAAAAGAGAGTATCAGCAAATCCTCTGCAGTCAGAACTTATCAGAACATAAATCCCCTTCCATTTTGTGTTTCCAAGTTGTGCTTCAAGAAGAAAACCCCATTCTTGGCCCCTGCTGAAACACTAATGCTTAGGTTGAATTCAGCAGCAGACGCGGGTCAGCCTGGCTCCTTTCAGTCTTGCTGTTGCTGATCTCCACAGGTCAAAGCTCAGAACCCCCATAATCAAAACCTTTAATTTACAGCTCTGGGATCAGCCCTCATCTGTTGTGTTAGCAGTTCTGCGGGCTTCCAGCTTCTCAGCTGCTTAGCTGAAGTGAAGGTCTCCCACCAGCGCTCACGCCTAACGTTTGACCCTGCACTGCGGTGGGAAGGCACAGGGGCTTTAGCACTGCCTTTCAAGCAGCAATATGACTGTGAAGCTGAGCAGGCTCTCAAAACTGCATAAGCGCCAGGGTAGAGCCACTGTGCTAACAAATAAATAAAATGGCTGATGAGCATGCCAGATTTTAAAGTACCTTAGCGAGGTAAGTGTTTTGTATCAGCTACCCCAGAGTTGCATTGGCACGGTCTGGAATCAATGTGGCTAATGTAACACAGGTCTAGTGTAGAGATTAGTAGACTGTTTCTGCCACTTGAGCAAGCTGTATGCTTATCTGAACAAAAAGCTTGAACAAGTTCGTTATTTTCATGACTTCAGTTGCAACTGAGAAACAACAAAAAAAGTCAGCGTTAGATGTTAAGTGGCCACAGGGGCAGTTTGAGTTCAGAACATGTAATATGGGAGATGCATACCGCAGTAGCCCATGTACTGTGTGACGGTCTCACTCAATAGCTGAATGCTTTTCAAATTAGATGTTCCAGTTTGTTTATATATGATTTTGGGATTGCAACCAGTATTTTGGAAGTGGACACCAAAACCCTCAAAATTGAATTGTGGTAAATTACACAGTTTGAAGAAGTATATACTGTGCTTAATTGGAGAGAGCTGTGTTTACAGCCTTTTATTGTCTGCTTTGGCTGACTTTTCCCCACACACCAGCAAAGACAGTCATGAGTAAGTCATGATTGCTCTGGGCAGCTTGACATTTGCAGTGTATTTGCACGAAGTCTGAGGTGATGAGCTTTCTGCTGATGGGCAATATCTCTGGCTAGAAATGAAATGTTATGATCCAATTAAAATATTAGCTATCAGTGGAGGGTGCTATGCAGTTAAAACTTTGAAGGTTTAACTTCTTTAATGGACTTAGAGTATCTTTTTGCAGAGGTTGAAATACTGATTTGTGTATTGAATCTTACTCAGGTTCTGTGGTTAAATAATGACATACCATTAATAGAATGAATAATCTATGAGCACTTTCTGCAGGGTTTATCTGTTTGTATCATTTGGGGAGCAAGCCAGTGAGATTATCTGGTTGGATATTAGAAATACACCTGGAAAGTTTATTCTGTCTTTCTCAGTCAGAAGTCACATTTCAGCTATCAAAAGCCCCCAGAATGAACGCCACAAAATATTGTGTTCAGTAGCTTATAAAAATCATTTCTTGATGGTGAATTTTAAGGAAATAGAGACCTCAGTTACTTTTTACTTCTTAACAGTTAGGTTGAATATGCAGTTCTAGTGCTCTGGGGAATGCATTGCACCAAAAATGGCTTTTCCAGCGACACGAGTCATAACTGCATCCACGTAAAACATTAATGGCATTTTCTCAGTAGCCACATCTGTTTTGAGGTGCCCCTTCTCCTTGAGCCTGCAGGAGTGCTGGTTATGTCTGCAGCACCTGGCATTGCCTGATGCGAGGAAGCAGAGTGGCTGCAGTAGGTTACTGTGCTAAAAGCACTGTGGCATTTGTTCAGAAAGGTTGGATGAAGTGTTCTGTACAAGAACAACTCTTGAATTCTGCGGATATCCTGAACCTCTTCAACTGTAATCCAAACAGAGCTAGTGAATGGCAGTTATTCCCATGGAAGCACAGAAGTGTTGGCACAGAATTCCCACTTTGGTGAGAATGCCTTCAGTTTCTCCTGTTAGACAGACCTAATATTACAGTGATTTGAGAAGGTGACAATCCCAAAGGGGAAGTTCTTGTGTATAGTTTTCTCTGAAATCTGTTTGCTTTCCATAGGTAAGAACTTCATGAGTAAACATTTCAATTATAAAAACCCTTTCATATTCCTTTTGAATGTGCTTTTATGTCAGCTTTCCTATGTTATTATGAAAGGATTACTGAATATTATCAGCAGAGAATATAGCAAATTAATGCTTGGCAGCCCAAGTCACCTAAGGGATACCAAAGGTCTATCTTAAATTGCAGTAGGTACACAGCAGTGTTAAGGCTGAAATGTATGGTGACAGTGATTTGATTTACTGCTTAGAAAGTAAGCCTGGAAGTTAGGGTTCAGCTGAAGGTTCCTGCCTCCACTGCAAGAGTCCAGAAATTAAAACAGATTGTGTTTATGATTGAATAACTCTTATCACTGAACAGAAAGTGCAAAAATATTAGTTTCAAGTGTAGGTCCCATAATAGATTCTTTTTCTTCAGGGAGCATGAGGAAAACTGGTTTCAACATTATCGTATCTCATTGTGAATTAAGGACTTCAGTTTTTTGTCTCTCATTCAGCCCAGCTGGGACATTCAGATTGTTTCTGCCCCAGTATCCATCAGGGAAAACAAGTACAATAATTCCCTCAGCCACACCTGGTGTGTGCTGGCTGTTAAAGCAAGCTTTTTGAGCCAGATCATGCTGATGGTTTCCCCTCCCCAGGATGCAGGCAGCGACTTCCCATGGGCAGCACAATATCAATGCTGGAAATAGCAACCTGTGTCTGCATCGCTTGCCATGCAAGTCAGAGTTGGTACAGCCTCACCACTGGTCTGTCACTGCCCATTCTTATGGGAAGCAGGAATTACTTGCTATCGTGGTTTAAGACGCAAATCAGCCACTCAGTTTGCTCGCTCATTCCCCCTTTTTACTTCCCCCCAACTCCCGGAGGGATGGGAAGGAGAATCAAAAGATTGCAACTCCCACAGGTTGAGATAAGAACAGTTTAGTAACTGAGGTATAACACAAACCACTACTGCTACTGCCAATAATAATAATGACAAGAGAAATACAAAGGAAGAGAATACAACAGCTCACCACGTATACCCAGCCCGACCAAGCAGTGCACCCTCCCACCTCCTGCCGGGTCCCTGCCCTCCACTTCTGCATCCTGGGCATGATGTGCTGTGGTATGGAATACCTCTTTGGTCAGTTTGGGTCAGGTGTTCTCTCTCTGCTTCCTCCCGGCTTCTCCTCCTCCCTGGCAGAGCATGAGGCTCAGAAAGTCCTTGGCCAGACCCAAACATTCTAAGCAGTAGCTGAAAACACTGGTGTTATCAGCACTGTTCCCAGGCAGAAAGTCAAAAACACAGCACTGCACCAGCCACCAAGAAGGAGAAAAATGACTGCTACTGCTGAACCCAGGACACTTGTAAGCTGCAATTTGAAGAACTACGGAACGGGGTACACAATGAAGGACACGTTCCAGCCCAGTGGACCTGGATTTCTTCTGAAGAGTAGGGATGAAAAATATCCATAGTAACAGCGGCACACAATGAGCAGGAAGATCAGCTCGATTTCTCTGATGTTTATGCAATATTGGCTGGGGAAGAATTCAAAGTGTTTTCCAGCAGCTTCTTCTCCTTATTTCAGACCTTTTTTTTGGTGGAAAGATGACTTATTGCCTTGCTGAATACACCTCTCTAGTTTCTGATAACTGCCAGGCTAACAGTCAGAACACTCTGCAGGTGCTGCTTTTATCTCTATAGTCACTGTCTGGGCTAGGACCCAGCACTGCACACACCTCATTTTTTGATTAGTTCCAGTGCACCCCAGCTCCCCTTCTGTCTCTCCCCTGCACTGTCCACCCAGATCTCAGCAATGCTCAGTGGTTTCTTTCAAAATAAAGTTCCTCACTCTTTCTGATCTTATCTGAGTGGAGCCTCCTTGGAAATGTTCTGCAGCATCCAGGCAGACAGACAGGGAGCCATGAGCAACACTTCTCCTAATCACAATGAACTCACTGTTAATATCTTCTTTTCCTATTGTTCCTTGTTGTACACTTTGGACCATAAGCCTTCTATGACATGAGTACATGTTGTACACAATGGGATCTCAGTGACTCAGTGGGGTTGGACTTCTATTACAGTAGAAATAATAATGTTATTTTACTGATGCTTTTGAATAGGATTTGCTAAAAAATAAAGGAAGTATGGAATATGGATCATGTTACCATAAAACCACATGCAACTAAACGTTCATCTGTCTCCAACATTTCATGTCTTCTGGGCATCCGAGATAGCTGAGTTTGATTTACACAATCAAGCCATTCATTAAATATCTGTTTGAGTTTTAGGCAGATGCATCCTTCACCTGAGTGATGAAAGCTGACTACAGGAAACTGAGCTATTCCTTTGTGAAAAGACCACATTCTGCTTTATAAAGTGGGCCTTCCAGCAATATACTTCTAGAAAACTGCCAGGCTTTGTATACCAAATATCATTGTAAGGGTTCAGCAATAAAACAGTTGTGGACTTGGGGTCGATCCAACCACACAATAGCACATCTTTATGCAATATTTCCTCTTTCAACATCCATCTCCAACACTGCAATTCACTGACAACCGTCAGTTCATTTTAGTTCCAAAATTCCAGCCCAGAACACAAAGTGGTTTAGAGTCTGAATTCTTATGTGGGCATATTAATTACTGAAATCACTAGTCCAAATCATGTTCAGAGGAGCGCTTGCTGAGAATCCTTCAGGAACAGACTGATCTACTGCTTACTATCGCCTGCCAGAGTATACTGTAATTCAGGAGCATGCTCAGTATTCCCTATCAGCAATACTTGGTATAGCTTGCTGTTGTTAGAGAACCGATGGTGAAAGAAGGGAAAACCAACAAATAATGTGGAGAATATATGTATATGAAAAGGTGCAGTGAATCGATGTTGTTCCTACTAGGGATTGGCTTGGAAACCTCTAAGCTGAGTCATTTTTAGGGAAATAAGTATCCCCAGGCAGATGGGGGAGGCTGTAAAACCTAATGCTGTGTTCAATGAGGCTTCGTACCTTGCAAACCACCTTGCAGAGCAATACATGCCAGGAGGAATCACACTGGTTCTGTGATAAACAAGTTTCCACTGTCTTGTTGAGAGAAGGGGTAGCTCAGTTTTGCCTTCCATATGGCAGGAGGAGGGGAAGGCAATGGCATTTTTGTGTATTTTAGCTTTTGTGCTGTTACGAAAATAGAACCATGAAGTTAGTTAGGTCCATTTTGCCTTTCTGTGCCTGAAATGGGCACAGCCCAAGCCAGCTGCTTCAATGGTAGGGTAGTCAGTCAAATGAGAAATATCTTCTGCTCTTAAAAGGCAACTACAATACATTCACTCTGTTGAATAACCAGGCATGCATTCCTCACTCACCAGTATAATGGGACCTTCAAGAGTAGTGAAGTTTCACATGACCCTGGCACATTTGCCTGACTTTGAGTGCCTGAAAGGAATGACCTCTATCCCATTCATCATAACAGCTTGTTAACACTCAAACCCACTGTTTTGAAGAGTCCCCGACAATATTAACCCATACAAGACCTGCATGGTGAGGGCATGGTTAGGCAGAGGGGTCACACTTAGCTCTGGTGGCTGAAGTTCCACTGCCCCAAAGGACGGGGGGGGACGGGGGGGGGGCAGCAGTTGTTGCTCCCCCTGCCCAGAACTGGAGGCTGCTCAGAGTCACAGACATCAGCCAGTTACAGAGCAGCAAAGACCAGGGAGAAACAGGGCAGTATTTAATAAAAAGACATTACCAGATGATCAACACAAATGCAGATGAATGCATTCACCACTCGCATTACTCAGTATTTACTTATAAGCTCTATATTTTATTCATGAATTTTGCAATTCCAAATATAGTGAAACAGTTAGAGTACTTTATTACAAAGCTTATAAAATAATTAAATATTACACTTATATTTTTTGCTTTTTTTTACACCATAATTCATATTTGTGACACTACCATTTTCTTTCCTCAGTTGTCACTTAAGGAAGGAAGCAAAGAAATATAAAAGAAAAGCTATGCATTAATAAATTAATTATTTTACATCAAATAATAAAAGGACACAATTATAAAAACAAGACAAAAAAACCCCATGTAGTTCTCCTAGAAAAAAGGTTATAATCACACAACGTCCAACATCAAGATAGAACGGTGTAGGCTGAGACTTTTTCAATATTCATTTCTTAAAGTATCATAGCATACATGGTTTTCATTTAAATTGTTGCAGAAGGAACTGCTAATTTTAAGTGACCACTGTCTGCCATTAGTGCTGAGCTGGCTAATCTGCCGCTGAAACGATACTTTAAAGAAACAGTAAAACTGAACTACATTCATCAAATGCAGTTGTGGGATTGGGTGGAATTCGATAAATATGCCCCTCATAGGCGCTCCCCAGAAAATTACAGTAGGACACATCCCCATCTCAGAATGGTTTGGCAAAGAGGCTGGAGGTTTTTCAATGCAGAAACCTTAAACTGTAGCGTAGAGTCATCGAGCATCATGATACTGAATAATCACAAATACCGTTATGTTTATGTTTCTTTTGTTTGCTGGTGGATTTTGAACTAAATAAAACTATCATGAGAATGTATAAAAATAAATTGACTTTCATTTGGTTAGAGTAAATCATCCACTTATTTTTAATTTTTTTTTTTTTTTTTTCATATAACCTGTGCAACTAAATATCTACTTAGAGAAGTTT
This sequence comes from Psilopsiagon aymara, assembly GCA_024733675.1. Taxonomy (NCBI): domain Eukaryota; kingdom Metazoa; phylum Chordata; class Aves; order Psittaciformes; family Psittacidae; genus Psilopsiagon; species Psilopsiagon aymara. The sequence goes on from JANRGW010024240.1 coordinate 53,126, forward strand.
AGCATGAAGTAATGGACTGTAATAGTTGTGTTATTTCCTTTGGGTAACAGATGAATCAAAATTTGCAGAGATTTGCAATTAAAAGGAAGACATGCTTCAGTTATCTTGTCATTCGAATTACCTACCTTCTGAGCAAAACCTACTTTAAAATATCAAGTTTAAATTTTAAAATGACATACCTATTGAGCTTAGAAAGTTGAAAACATAACCATTGAGTTCAGTAAATCTGAGTTCCTTGAGTTAATTGAAATATGAAATTCTAGTTTACTTGTAACACAGCAATATTAAAAGTCCAAATATTCTAATGCTGAATATTGCTAGGAATACATTTCAAGTTACTAGTTAACCACCTCTGAGTTCCTACACAAAGCAGAAAAGGAATTCTTCAAATTAATAAAAACATTAGCATGATGCAAAACTTGCCTTTCCAGCAGCAAGTCTAAAAGAGAAGCACCATTTATCTTTGTAGTGCACTAATTACTTCGTGTGGTCACACATGTGACGCTGCATTCTCCAGACAACAGCCATTGGAGTGTCTTTCTGCGGCAGTGGCAGCAAACCACCTCCTTACCCTGGGATGACAGCATCATAAAGGGAAAGCTTTTGATAGTGCCATCTGTCAAGCTGCCATGCTGTAACCTTCCTCCTCAGGCTCCCAGTCTCTTTTGCTTTGCGTTCTGGTAAATTAGCCAGAAGAGGCTTCCTTGCCTCAGTTTCTTCCTCATAACATAGGACAGTGCAAAATGACCCTTTAAAGGAAAGAAGAACTGCCCCTTCAAGTCTTAGTGTTCAAGTGATCCACAGTACCCTGTACTCTAGTGAGGTCAGCAAATAAAGAAAAAAAAGAAAGAAACATTCTTTTTTCAATATATCTCCAATAATTACTGTACCTCAGACATTCCCTTAGAAAATGGCTCTTCCATGAGTGGTTTATGTGGCACCATGTCTTGCCTCAAAGCAAAGTTAATTCCAACATAAATTGCAGAAGTGAATCCTGTCACTGATGGGTTCAGATAACATGCTATCAGTTCTTCTTTGTGCATGATTTACAACATTGCTTGCCATAAAATTTGTGGTTACAGACACCATGCTGGGGTACCAGATGACACCAAGTGAAGAAATCCACACAAGAAGGATCATCTGAAGGAGAGAAATGCAAGCAAAATGCTAAGACTATGTCTTGGCAAGTATACAAGTCAGGCAATAGTTTCACACACTTGTATGCATTTGGTAATGTTAAAAACACAACGGGTGATTCAGTTCAAAGAGGAACTTTCTTTAGCTGAAAAATACCAGTTTGCTTTTTAGTTTGATAAGAGATGTGATTAGTTTGTTAAGAGATACAAATTGTTAATTTGCTAGACATAGAGCTGATATGATAGGATGCCAGAGGTTACAGGAATTAAAAAACTGGGAGCCCAGGTTCAGGAATACAGGAAGCAATTCCTCTGTGGAGGATAAAAAAGTCATCCCTGTTTTTATCTCCAGTTACAAATGTTGTTCTGAAGCCAGGAACTTGTACCAGGGAGCCTGCTCCAGGCTGCAGTGCTGCTGACTGCTGCTTGCCACCAGCATCCCATGGAGGCTACCTGTGCCTCTACACCTCAAGTGTGTGTCAGTCAGAGTTCAGGGACCCTGCTATGAGCACACATGTGCGCAGAGGCCTCTACTGCAGGTTTGTGCTTCCCACACTTGCTAGAGGGACTGCTTTTTCTGACTGTGAAGGGAGCCTAAGAAATCTCTCCTTAGACACTTCAGTCAGGTAGCATGAATTGGGCTTTTAGCACTTCAACTATGTTGGTGAAATCTCAGTTAGCTGCACTGGGAAAAAAGAGACAGGCTGATAATGTTTAGTTCTGAAAAGCCCAGCTTTTAATTACAAATACACTGTATTTTTCGATAAAGATTTTATTTCACTTAACTTTACTTACAGATCATTTATATGCACAGCCCACTCACTTTAAAAACATTTCATAGCTTCTCCTTTCTACAGTTCTGTAGTGGATGCTTTATGTTTCTTTAAAAGAGCAGAGTGATGATTCATATGGATGATTTATAAACAAACTCACCATGTCTGAGAGAGCAGAAAGACATTTAAATGAGGTTTAGCAAAATTTATAGCTAAACTGAAATCTCCTGTGAGCATGGGAAAAGATTCCATTCAACTCTCAGAACTACTGTTTACATGGTCAATAAAAGGAATTTACAAGGAGACAGTGAAGAAAAATCTAGCCACCATTGTCTGTGTTCTCCCATCAGCTAAGCTGAGTCACAGAAGATAAATGCTCCTTCACATAGCACAGACAACTCTGTCATAGTCTTTGGGCCAAGAGTGCTCTCTGTCTCTACACGTGCTTCTTTAGTCACCACTTTGGTTTTTTTTATTCCATTTTATATGATGGCAAAGGTGATTTTTTTATACCTCTATCATCCTCAAATTTATTTGAATTAATAAGTAAATAATATTTTTTTTTTTTTTTAAAATGTCATTTTATTCTTCAAGTTTATTAAAAAATAAGCCTGTTTGTAAATGCTAATACTACATAAAGAAAATACTGCCCTCCGACAAAGGGTTTTCCAAGAACTGGGAAAATGCACACAGCGCAAAGTGCGGAAGCTGTTCTGACTGAGACTTTGAAGTTACAAACTACTGTTTAAAAAACTTTATAAGCACTAAGGAGGCAATGTTAGTAAGTCTTTCTGCCCCTTTTGAAGATCACAGTGTGTGTGTGCTGACGTGACAGAGGTAAGGCCGAAAACTTTACTTTTGGGACCTAATCCAGAGACTACTGAAACTAATGCAAAGAGTTCCACAGATCTCAATGGATGTGGATTAAGCTGCACGTTCCTTATTTCTGTTTACTCAAGTATTTATACTTGAGTTGTTTAAATTTTCATTCATTTTAGGCAGTTGGATTTCCTCAGAGTTACGGTGACCATAACTGCATCTAACAGAGGGATAGAAATGACCCAGCTTGTCCAGGAAAGTGTGTAAACACTCCCTGAAACATTAATTTCTTGACTGTGATCACTGAGCTGGAGCTACATGGCTGATAATAGAGACTCATTTGCTTCAATGTGACTCCAGCACAGCTGGTTCCCTCTCTTTTTGCTGGTTTAGACAGAAAGTTACAGAGCAGTGAAGAGATAATTGATCTCTAGGGCCTGATGACCCGGTTATAATAAAGGAGAAAGGGCTCCTGCAGATGTGAGGAGAGACAGAAACAGGCCAAGGCAAAAATTAATAACAGACATTACTGCAGACATAAAATACAGCAGAGCAAAGCAAGGGTGAAAGAAAAGTGCTTGCTATGTCGTGACAGAAAAGGACATAATACAGAAACTCCAAAGTACAGCATAACTTTTTAGGAAGGCTAATCTGAAGTGTTAGGAACATTTACTTATAAAAATACAGAACTATTCACTTATCCCTTTCAGGGCCATTTAATCTATACATCCTTGTTTGTATTCAGATACCCTTGATAACTGCGTGTCCTGAATTGATGCAGTAGAAGATTCTCTTAAGGAACCACGAGGTGTTCTGGGGTCTCTGTGCAGTGAATGACAGCAATCAGTGACAAGGAGGTGGTGGCTGGCCAATGTCAGCTCACAAAATGCAAGGCCAGAGCTTGACCTTTGCTCGCAGCTCTGTTACCACCTTTCCCTTGCAATTTGGTCCAGGTTTTACAGAGGTTACTTGCAGCTCCCAGGTTTAAAATGGTAACAAGACAGCTGATACATGGTATTTCAGTGCTTTAGCAGACCTAGATAACCAGCATTATATGGGACACACCTGGACCTCCATGAGCCCTTTAAGTTAAGAAGGAGTCATAAACTGTAGCCAGCTTGCCAGCAAATATATGGGACGAGGCTAATGCACCACTTGCTTTCTGTTGTGGTTCTGTGCTGTCACTCAGAGTGACATAAACCTTCTTCCTCCTGCTTCTCTAGAATTACAAAACACATTGGAGAGGTGGAGTGGGACACAGTAGACATAAAAATGGGGACAGAGCTTAGCAGTGTTCCCTGACTGCACATCTTATGCTAATCAGAAGTAGTAGGAAGAGATGTACATTCTAGACAAAATGGTTTGGGACTCCCAGGATATGACGCAAACCGAAGTTTGGGCAGACTTCAAAAGACTTAACCTGTATGGCAAATTCATATTGCTTAGTTCAAAAATTACTATTATTAACCATAAAACACTATCAGCATAGGATGTTTTTAGGTTATACAACAAGATAGGATAAAGATGAGGCTCAGAACCAAATGACCTTACTTTTTGACAAACTCTTTAAATCTCCTGTGTCATTTATACTCCTAAGTGTGCTTTAAAAAGGTTCATTTTGAGAAGAGAGATCCTGTAGTATCAGACAGTAACTGCAAAGCTGGAAAGTCTGGGGGAAAATCATTTATGAAGGAGCATGCCAAATACAAATCCTCAGTGGGTGTAACTGGAAAAGGTGATTTTTGCTGGATATAGATTTCCAAGCAACCAACCGTGCTGCAGCATGTAGAGCTGGAGTTTACCTCTTTTCACAGGGATGGGGCAGAAGTTAGTGTTGCAGGCTCTCAGGACTGCTGGCTTCTGCTGGGGCAAGCACCCAGAAGCTGGTCTTCCATGGCGCAGGCACTGTACACTGCGAGTTTGCACTCCCCCTCCGCATGTTACTGTGCACTGTGAAGAGGAAACAGTAAAGGCGCTTTTCATTATAGAGACTCTCTGGGGGCCCACAAAAGCTGAAGCAGTAACTTTCAGAGCTTTGAATGAGACTTTCAAAGCAAGGGAGGTGAGGAAAGGATATGTTGCTGTAGAGCAACCCCCATCAGGACCAACTTTTCAAAGACGTGCGCATCTGCTCTCATTCCGAAAATTTGGTTATTTAAGGACTCGGCTGAAAATCTGGTTCTTTACTCAGGCATGGAGTCAGACATGAAACATTGAAGAAAACCTGTTCCTGATTGTCTGCTCTGATTTCTTTGAACTCTCAGCCTCTGGGCCCAATCCTGCTGCCTGAACAGAGATAAAACTCCCATTGGAACCATAATTATAGCTGTATCTGGGGAAAACCACTATGCATTTGCAGGAAGATCTATGAAGTATTTAAAAGTTAATAAGCCTTTTACTTGTATGTGTTTCATGAAAAGTTGTCTTTAAGATAAATGTGATCATTTTCATCTGATTACAATTGTCAGGCATACATTGTTTCATGTAAATGTTATTAAATGAGTGTGTGTCTCATTGATATATGACTCATAAAGTAGATAAGTTCCAGAAATACAGAAGCTTGTTTGCAAGAATGTAGAAACAAATACAGACTGATCCCATAATTAATCATAGTATTTAGGGAATTCCAGGCAATCTGTGCAGATGCTCAAATACATTGTGCATATAGATATGTAATAGTTCAACCACAGTGCAGTTTGAAGAAGACTGAGAAGAAAGCTGGAAAATGAGTGTGGAACGTAGTGCGTCTCGAGCATGAATAACATTTTTAGGTGACATTCTTCAGTTTCAGGACAAAGAAATAAGCTGCACAAAAGTACATAATGGATGTGGACCAGCTGCACCATGTTTCAGTGGCTGAGTGGTGCATCCTTCTTTAGGGAATAGGTACATGCAGGAAACACCTGTGGGCTGCTAGTACTAGAAATGTCTCCTCCATACAATTTGGATGCTTGACTGTAGCACAATGTAAGACCTGTGCTAGCCTTTATCTAGCTATCTTGGTGGTTGTGCCACCCCAGCTCTAGTGTTCATTCTGTGACATACGATACCACAGTTTTCCTAAGCTTGGTGCTCCCTAATCCCAGCATTGTAACCAACTTCTAATTACAGTGGATGAAGTGTCCAAGAGCCACATTGCAGTCATTTTTTTCTGTAATGCTGCATAGTGAAAAGCACTAGGGGTTGCTACCTGAGCTACTGTGCAGAAAAACACTCTCCTTTATAAGACCTGTAAAAGTCAAGACATGAAATAGTGCTGGAGAGAGTGCTCCTGGGATAGGGAGAGAGGTGAGAAAGTTTCCCATTCCTACCTGCTGCCAGGGTGAGGAATACCAGCCAGACACCATGTTATACAGCATTTGCGATGGACAGGCTCCCTTGTTACAAGCTTCTTCCAGGTTAGTGTTTGGTTTCTTGATGTTTCTACATCTTCTCTGAGGAAAGGTGATCAATTTCCCATGGATGGTTTTCTCTCCACATTTCAGTTCTCGTTTTTGGACACCTGGGCCACAGGAGACAGAGCACTGCAAGGGCAAAGTATACTGTTTAAATCTAAAGGAACACATGCAGATAAAGGAGACTGTGCTATGTGCAAGAGACACCCAGTTATGCAAAACTACAGAAGTGCTATGCAACTAAACCCACAAAGATCATGTCCCAGGATGTGTAAAATGAAATACGAATCCGAGACAGTGAAAGTCCGGTAAGACAAAGACATTGGGGTACATCTAACTGCAGTTGTATGGAAAGAACTGTATTTCTACAGCTGCTTGCCTAGAGCACCTGATTCTAAAATGACAGCTCAGCTTTTCCCCCACAGGATTTGTGCATGTCTCTGAGTCAACTTTTCCAAGAGCAGCCAAGCCATGTAACCGCACTGCTTTACCTCACTCCAGGAAGAAATCACCCACTGAAGCCGGTCATTCTTCGGGCAGCGTCCTAGCACACAGGTCTGATGGGATTCAGGTTTATGGTCTTTGTTGCACATAGTTTCAGGCAAGATTTTAACCTTGGGAGAACCAGTACTTTTGCAGTAGACATCCCGTTTCTTAACACCTCTCCCACAAGTCTTGGAGCACTGTGATGGAAAGAAACATTCATTTGAACTAGAGGAAATGAAAATTGGCATTGTTTGTGTTTTACAGCAGAGCACAGAAACCATGGCTAATGTGCTGGGTAGCTGCCATTATAAGTAAACTTGAAATTCTATTGGTAAATAACAGCAACATCTGTATGTCACTTCTGAAATATTGTTCTAAGTGCTTTCTTACTGTAAACTCTGAACTCTTACAGTCTCCACATAGAACAGATAAGTAATATCTCTCTTCCGCAGATGAGGTAAGTTGGACTTGTGAGCAAAATGCTTTTTTCCCTGGGCAGTATAGTCAAAAGCTGGTCCTAACCTCCCATTGCAAAATCTCCCAACAAAGTTCTCAGCTATTTGTTATTTTGTCCTCACCTTGGCCTAGAGGGATAGGATATAGGCAGAGAAAACTACCCAGGGAATCAGTACATAACTCCTTCATCAAATGAATCTCACTACAAGACAGAATCTGATACAGACAATGGTTAAGAAGTTTGACCAAAGATATTTTAATTGCTAAGATTACAACTGAAGCTTAGGGCAAGTCCCCAGTGAATAAATAAATACACATTGCTGAGTTGGGTTTTACTTGAAAATACATTCTGTAGTTTCCTTGCCTTAGCATACAATAAAATGCATGAATGAGCCATTCCTGGTGAAACGAAAAAATAAGCGTCCCTGAAATAATGCTTCCAGCTTTCTACCTTTTTCCATCCTCTTTTAATTGTTCTTACTAATAATTAACAAGCATATTCCAAGGCAGAGTCTTGCGCTAGTATTAAATCCCAAATGTTTTAAAAACATGTCTTGAAAGCACAGTTATACTGAAGATACAACAGAAATATCTCCATTCTGAAAATCTCCATCTTTTATCTTTCCCCAAAACAATAAACAACTCTTTTAATTTAAAATTACTCTGGTTTGTACAGAGAGGCTGAGTATTTTGCATTTTTCCCCTCTTTAGCTCCTTTGAGCCTGTGATAAAACACCCTTCAGCTGAAGCTTAAAATCTTTGCCAACGACTTGTTCAACTGTTCACTACATTTCAGCAGTATGTGTAAGCTTAATTTTCATAGGCTTATTTGAAAATTCCAACTTGAATTTTACACCTCCTAAAGTGGAGGAAATTTGGTTGTGGCTTTTGGGGGTTTGTTTGGTTTTGTTTTGTTTTAATTGTGGTGGGGTTTTTTAATTTTATTTTAGAGGAAGGAAAGTTTGAAAGTGTGAATGTGTTTTAAGACTTCGTTCTTTCTTCCCTTTTAAGGATCTAATGATCATACTCTTTTTTTACAGTCTCCTCCCACACTAAGGTTTCCTTCACATATACTGGGAAAAAAAAAACTTCCATTTTTGAGCGTTAAAACTCTGTTACAGTGGAGTGTTGAGTAATTACTCGTCTGTCATAGTCCATAATGGGCACTCCCCTGGAGGGGCAGTCTGTGCTACTCAGCTGAGAACGCTTAGTTCAAGATATTCTTCAACACATGAAGAGTAACAGCACCACACAGAACTATACATAGAAGTAACAGATTTTTGAGTAAATTTAAATACACCTTGAATCTCACTAAATGAAGATGGAAACATGAAAATAATGTAGCTTATTTTGACAGAAGTGTATTGGCAGTTCTCTCTTAAATCCCAGATTTCTCAGTAATTCACTTATCCTTACACTAACAGTTCATACCTGCAACAATAGGAGCGAAAGAAAGAGAAGAGATGAGCTCTGTGTAAGTGTGTGTGTGTTTTAACTCAGCCTGGTTTGATGTCAGGCAGTTGTCAAGTCTGCAGAGCAGGGTGTGTGCACACAGGTATCTGCTCAGGGGCCTTATGCCCCTCCGGGCAACTAATTGCAGCAGTGCTCTACTTGAGGTGGAACAGTTACTCTAACAAAGGCAAATGTACAGAAGTGATTAGTGAACATGTACATCACAAATCTATTAAACCACAATTCATATATGTGTGTGCATTAACACACAACTCTAACTCCAAATATTTCTTCATTCCGTGACTGCTTATAACCTCCAAGAAAAGTTAATATTGCTGTGGGAAGTAATCTCAGAGGGGGTTATGGCTTTGAGGAATTCATAGAGCCTTCAGTTATAAAACCAGAAAAAATTACCCTTCTATTTGTACATACCAGAAAGGACACCACGTGCCCACTTCTGGCAAGCCCTCCTGTCTGAGCACTTAGGAAGGCTAATTAAAATATACACATATTTACATGTTATCTTCATGAACAGAGCCATTTGCAAAGTACTGACCTTCACAAAGTTCATGCTACTCTTTCTGAGCTTTATTTTTGGCAGCATTTGCATTATGCCAGCAGGCAAAACCACAAGATTTTCTCCAAGTTACCTGAGACCATAGTCCAGGGCTCCATTCAGGTGGGCAGTCCTGGCTATTGCACATCTGCACCTGCGTAGGAGTGCTGATGGGACACAGGGAATGGGCCACTACCTCCTCTCTTTGGAAAGTCCTTTTCTGGACACACTGAATGAGACGGCTTTGTTGCCCTCCTCCACAAGATTTGCTGCATGCATTCCATTCACCTGTTGACCAGCTAAGAGGAGAAAATATGTGTTAGAAACACAGGAACCCAGTTAGTTAGCTTTATAAAATCAATTCATACAAGCCCCCTGTCAAATGGGAATTATTCAGGATCCTGCTCTCCTGATGTAGTGCTATCTATTCAAGAAATCAAAAAGCCATAATTAGTTTATCATCCATTTTCAAAGCACGAAACATTTTGCTAGGGATGAAATATAAGTCCCACAACTAGAAAAACTAGTATTAATTATTTACAGCTCTACATCTACCAGAAACAGCTTGCCTGTGAATCTGACCTGGAATCTCGAATTCCAAAGGGACTATGAGAAATGCTGCCAGGCTGGTGGATTATCCAGAAGATCTAAGGGTTTGGCTAACAAATCACCATGCCTTTCTAACCATGTCTATGCTTCTAATAAAAAAAAACCCTATCTAAAATACAAAAAGAAAAACCTCTTCTAAATAAATGGTAGGATGATAATTTTTGCCACTTTAGCTGCTGAAGAGATCTCCATATAGACATACACACCCCAGGCCAATGGAAGAATAGAAACAGATGAAAAGAGTTCTGAAAATTGATAAGATTTGATTATTGGAAAGTTATGCCCTTTGGTTTACATTTCTTTCTTTTTACCTCACTTCAGAAGACAGGGCAGAGGAGGAAGATTCTCCTCAGCTGGTATGAAGGGAAAGCTAGTGTGGGAGGGAAGGAATGCAGCCAGCTTAGCTGAGCCGGCACCTCCTGTGCATTTGTGTGTAGGTTCACTCACACTGTGTGGCAGATGTAGGCATGGTGCCATCCAGTGCCATGTATGTCAAATCTTACTGGCCTCTATTCATGAAAAAGAACTTGCTTGCTAAAATCAGAAGTCTTGTCATCAGCGTCTTGAGGATTTAAATGTCCTCAGACTAATAAATTTGGCAGACAGATGAAGTAGAATCTAAATAAAGCAGAGGAAATATAACCAGCAAAAGCTGTTGGCAAATCCCTCCTCCAATCACACACACGATTCAGTTACATGTCATGTCACAGAAGTGACACAAGAGTCTGAATAATTATCACCAATTGCTTAGGGCAAGTTCAGTTTTTAAATGTTAGTAGCTGCTCAGTACTTCTCTTAGTAACAAGCTCATTAGGTCCCCAGCCTTTGTGGGACACTTTGCAAACAACCAAACACATGTCTTTTTCGATGCAAGACCATAAAATAACTACTAGATAGGAACATAGAAGTGAAAGAACAAGGGAAACTATGAAGGAAACCCAACTACTTAAGTTGAGAAGTTTCATTTAAAGACCCAGCACTGAAATCAAAGATTTTAAAACATTCATTTTACATATTTTTAATAATGTTTGCCATTGAAAAGTCTCCCATCTCACATCCAACTGCTCGGCCTACCCTACAGATTCTCACAGCAGCCATCCCGTAACCACTGAAATAGCTACATACAGTTCTTTCACTTTTCTTACTGTGTGAAAGATGAACAGCATCCCATTTGTCTGTCCACATCTGCCTGAAGACAAATCTAATTCTAATTTGTAAAAATGTATAAAAAGCCTATTTTGGAAAAATCCCTTTAGGAACAGGAGAAATCCCAACTCTCAGTCAGTAACTTCAGTAACTGCCAAAAGTAGTGGGAAATATAAAAAGCACTCATTTAAGGACAAAGAAACATTAATGTGAAAAGTCAGTAGTTACGTAATTGCAGACCACGTCAGAAGTTTCCTTTTTGTCTGCTTTATAAATATTTGGACTATTGCAAAGCAAACTTCTGGAAATAAAAGTTATAGTTTTAATCCATTTTACAACTTTTAATTAGTTTGCCTTGATGTTTCTGACAACAGTGATGGGTAGAACTACCAGAAGTGATCATTTTAAGAGTTTATTCACCCTAACTGTCCAGAAAGTTTCTTTCTTCACAGAGGTGAAGGCAATAAACCTACTTTAATGTCCTGCAGTAAACTGCCATTTTCCAAGATTATCTGGGCTGTGATCCAAGAGTATCTTTCATTAGCTCGAATAACTAAATAATTATGACCAGATTTGGCAGCTCTGAAATCCAACAGCAACAGCGTGCAGTACCGATGCCTTTCTGTGTTCTTTGCTGTCGGGACAGTAGTTTGTTCCTACTCAGACTAATAAGTCTTTGTTCTTATGCAGTAATAATTCCTCACTGATCTTTGTAACTCTGGACCCTCTTTTATGTCAAAAAACTGACACAAAACTGTATCTCATGTTAGTCACCTCCTTCCCTTCCCTGTTACACCTACCATACTTCTTTTTGCTTTATTTGCTGGCCATTAAACATTCCTTGTTTCCTTGATGTTATTTATTAATACTACATTATTTGATGTTGGCTGTCTCAGTTTTATGGGAATTATTGCATGCTATGACTTTCTGGCCAGATTCCTCAGCAGAGAGTCTGGCATAATTTCACTCAGATGAATGGCAATCTGTTAATCTAAGACCTATATGTAGATCCTCCATATATTAACATATCCCAAGGATTTAAAATTAATTAATTAATGAGTTTCTCTAGAGGTGTCTTGGGGTTTTATGGTTTTTCTTTTTGTACCCTTTTTAGGGTTCAAGTCATTAGTCATGTTTTAAAAGTAGTAAATCTAAGAATATCAGAGCAATTTCAGCATGAAAACATCGTACTGCATGTCAGAATGTATAGTCAGCATTTTCAGTGATAGACATATCAGTAGATGTTCAAAGTACATCAGGATCTCTGGTTAACAAAAATGGCAATTTCATGTGTGGTCAGTTGAAATGAATATGACTTTGGTGAAGCCTTAAAGCATAACAAGGCCACATCAAAGCAAAGGTAAGCATAAACAACTTAAAAAGACTCCTGGGGACATCATAGACAAGACATTTATGTGTACATGATAGTGAGTTCATTGGATAAAAATAGTTCTGGCAGAAGATAAGTCACATATAAAAGACTGTGTTTGGCTACAGAGATTATTAAAAATTGGTATTGAGAAAATCATGTGGCTAAACACAATCTAAAGAAACTGCTGAAGCAGGAACATGAGGCTCTCATGTCCCATGTTCCTGCCATTTAAATCTTATCGCTCTCGTTTTGTGGTTGTAGTGTATAATTTGCCATTTGGATTTTGTGTACTCTGCTGTAATCTTTAAATTTGGCAGGAAATTCCAAACTATTACTGGACCATTTTTTAGTATGTTCAACATACTGCAAACTATGGATTTTTAAGTAAAAACAAAGCCACTGCAGAACAAACCGATCTTTTTGCTTTGCCCCATCACCCTCTTCTGGGCTTGGGGAGATGAGGAATGCTTCCTATTAAGCTTCATTAAATGCGTTATTTTATGAAGTATGGGAGCAGACTTAGCCAACTGCTTCTACAGCCCATTGCTTTTATCACCACAGAGTAGACCAGCAGATGACACCAGGTCTAGAGTTTTACTCCATTTCCTCTGCCTTCTGCTGCCTGTGTACCTCAATGCATCTTCAGCTGTCTTTGTTTCTTACTGAAAGCCTTCTCATTTTTCAACATATTGCATTGGAAATTCTCTATTCTGGAAGTCAGACTGTCTTGTTGAACATAGTACAGCTTTTCTGATCTTTAGTATAAAACTAAAACAATGCTAGGGTTGCAAAGTCACAAGTCCAAAAGTGAAAAAGCAGAAGGATGGCCAATGTGTCCTTCAATCTGTCTGCTTCTATTCCAAGCCACACAATACTGTGCTCAATTATATCAGCACACTGCATTTTTTTTTTCCAAAGGACCCCTACTACAGCTACTATAAATCAGTGTAACTCACTTGTTTTTAAAGGAGCTCTATTGATTTAGACCAGCTGGATTCTAAATGCTTATCTGTATATCAATGTCTTCCTTTGCATCTCACCTTTCTTATGTCTTTTAGAAAATAAGACTGTTCGCAGAGGCAATGTCTTCATATTTATTTTTGTCAGCACCAAGAGCATTGCTGATGATTTATTTGGTTTAGATAGCCCTCTCCTTGATATCATAATACTCTGTGGGACATTTTGTCCAAAAAGCACTAATTACACTTCACAGGGTTCTTTTAACCTAATCTAATATGTGGAATCTGAGTCATGAGGCCAAGCTTTCACAAGGGGAGTAGCACTTTACTCAGGAAATGGTCTTACTGATTCAAGGTGAGTAAAGGTGGCAGAACAGGCCTCTAAGTAACTTAGATTTACTTGGCGTCACATAGCTGACCCCAGCATGGTGATAGAGCTGCAAGCAATCCTCAGGAGGTCCTGCTTAGCAACATTAGAAATACTGCCTCTATTATTATCGTTGGGCAGAAGCCTATACAACTAACATTTTTAAACAATTACTGATTTACATTACAGAATAAAAGTGGGTTCATCTAGCAGGCTATACAGTCCTGTCTGCCTGACAGAGGACTTCTTTCATGGTGAACTCAGTCATAAGGCGCAGCAAAAAGGTACAAAAATTCAGAGCACTTACTATGCTGGGCAGGGATTAGTGTTGCATAGTTTTGTCTCAGTTAAAGGCTTCATCCTTGGGCCACAAAAGGAGGAATTAACTCGCGTGCGATGATCTTCTAAACAAATTGCTTTTGCTGTAATGTGTCCTACGGACGTATTGGAAAAAAATACAATGAAACAAATGTTTATTCAAAATATAAGAAAAAAAGTAGTAGGGAGGAATTCTAACTAAACAAGTCCAAGCTCATCCTTGGTTTAATTCCACCTACTTCAAATAAATAAAATAGGATTTAATTTGGCAGCACATTTTTAACATTAATTCCCTTCTCTGTAACACAGGTACTATTGAAGTCAGATGAAACATTTCAGTTATAAACAGCATATTTGCAGAATCTTCCCACAGCAGAAATCTGTAATTCCTCAAATCCTAACTCCCTGCAGAAACTATCAGTGCTTGCTTAGAGCTCTCTTCATGCACTTGCAGGCTACAACAAATCATTCTGTGTTTATAGAATTCTGCAGGTTCCTGCTCCTAAACATGTCTAGTGTCAACATCAGGACAGATGGCAGAGAAGACCACAAATGCCTTATGAGATGAAGTGATTTTGTCGATTTATCTTTAATTGAGATGCATCATTCCCCTCAGTCACGGTTCACTGGGTACAGGAACTCAAATGTGGAAACAGCCATGCTTCCAGAATCTTTATATCCATGCTGCAACCTTTATTTGTTTTAAAGGGAAGTGAGAAAAATAGAGCTGTCATATTTTATGTCTACAGTGCTCCTGGAGGGTCTTTCTTCAATAAACAGTTTATTCAGATGCTGTGAAGCCTGACAACACGCTAGCAAGGTGTTCCTGAATTTCACCTGGACCTTTTTCCTATACAGGAGCATAGCGTGCCATTTCCTCGGTTACCCAGTCCTGTTCTTTGGTATTAAAGACAACTGCAATGTATAACCTCACTTATATGACTCAGTTCCAATTTAAGAGCTACTAAAATGTTAATTCTCAATTCTTTTTGCAGAACTCCCCACATGCCATTTTTCTGCTTTCATTACATCCCTGAATTACTCTCACTGATGGCACATACAGGATTTAGAAGAGCAAACAGATGCTCTGCACAATGCAAATACCTATAGGAATATGGTAATAAGAAATCCTTATCTTATAGAGGATTTCAGACTTTGAAACTCTAGTATTTGTAGTTTAACAGCGACAAAATTAAGGTGTGAGTATTTGTAAAGATCTTGATACTATTTTAGCCTTCCATTACTCTCTATAGGTAAAATAAATTTTACTCATTATTTGCTATCTTTCTTTGTTCCCAAATTACAACATCATCAAAGCACATATTTACTTTCCACATTACTTCAATGCAAGATATCATATGGGTATCGGCCGACCTAAAGAAAAAGACTGAGTTGCTATGACATGAACTGAGACAGGTGACATTTTTTTTTTAATATAAACGATGTATGAAGGTATTTCATCTGTGCTGTAAGTTGTCAGATAAAAAAATAGGGACCATGTGTTCAGTGTAATCCCCATATGTATTGATACTTGTTTGCAAAATTAAGGCAGCTGAAATGTGTGTAGTTTTGGTGTCCTCAACATAAAAAGGACATGCAACTTTTGGAGTAAGTCCAAAGGAGGGCCACGAGGATGATCATAGGACTGGAGCACCTCCCGTATGAAGATAGGATGAGAAAGATGGGGCTGTTCATCCTGGAGAAGAGAAGGCTGCGTGGAGACCTCAGAGTAGCCTTCCAGTATCTGAAGGGGGCCTATAGGAATGCTGGGGAGGGACTCTTCATTAAGGACAGTAGTGCAAGGACAAGGGGTAATGGGTTCAAACTTAAACAGGGGAAGTTTAGATTGGATATGAGGAAGAAATTCTTTACTGTAAGGGTGGTGAGGCATTGGAATGCGTTGCCCAGGGAATTTTGAATGCTCCATTGCTGGCAGTGTTCAGGGCCAGGTTGGACGGAGCCTTGGGTGATATGGTTTAGTGGGAGGTATCCCTGCCCATGGCAGGGGGTTTGGAAGTAGACGATCTTAAGGTCCATTCCAACCCTAACTGTTCTATGATTCTATGTTTGAAATGCCTTAAAAAAATGAACACTATGACTGGCAATTGCGAAGTTACCTACCACCACCACAGGTAGCTGAGCACTCTGAATGTACCGTCACCCAGGAGTAGCTGGTTTTTTTGGCAGATGTCTTGTTTTCATTGTTGGTTTTGGAAAATGTATATTCCCAAGCAATCCCAGGATTTTTGCCTTGTAGCAGGACCTGTAGAGGAGTATTTGGAGTTTGTTAAAAAAAAAGAGGGAGCATGTAAAAAAAAAAAGGATTTTTATCATTCTGAAAGAAGATGAACTGAACATGATACAGATAATATATCCATACACACCATGTCCATGAAAGACTATTCAGGAGACCAAATTTTTCCATAAACTAAAAACCACCAAAGTAATTCCTAAACAGCAAAGTGTTTGCTTGGACAAACACCTGCAGGGCATAATGCTCCTTTAAATCAGACAGCATTTGACTGGCTTAGGGAAGCAGAAATGCCTTAAGTAGATGTCAACTATCTGAAACCTTTTGGCAATGTAGTATTTGTCATTGCCCCTGCCCCAGCTCTCAGTGCTCTGCTCCTGCAACAAGTCTCTAACAACTGGGTCCCTGTGTTCACTGAGGCTCACAAGCAGGTGTGGGTTTGCTGTGGCACTGCAGTGGATGGATGAAGGCCGGAGATGAGAGAAATTTTCTGCCTTCTATGAATGGCAAAGCATTTCTGGATAGGTAAGCAGGACTCAAATGCTGGACAGAAAGAAGCTCGATCAAATTAGTAGCTTAGCTGTGTGGAGGCTGGGAATAGAGGTGCTTAGAGATGGCTGCCCCAGACTGATGATAAATTTTGTTTGGAAGACCCTCAGATGGTATTTTTCTCCTAATGACTGAAGCTGATAAAGCTTTAGTCCAAGCCTGTCCCTTGGTGTCTACATGGAAAAAGGACTGGAGAAAAAAATTATTTATGGTTATACCATAATGTGTTAGAAAATTTGTAGAAATGGTGATTACTGACTATAATACCAGTCTTTGTCATTTAATTTGGGGGGCCTACCTCTCGGGGGTGTAACGTTTTAGTGCTAAATTATATTTCAGTTCTCATGTAGGCAACTTTCTGAAATGCCCTATTCATTTCAAATCTGAATTTTAATCAATTCAAGATGCACAAACATCTGACACAGACTTATATTTGGGGGTAAATTTCTATTTAAGAACATTTATTTTTAAAACTTTCTGGCAGCAAAAGTGCATTTATATTCATACTTGGTAGAAAAAGCACAAGAGTTTGCAGTTACAGAACTCAATTATGTTTTAATTCTTCACCAATATGGGTCTGGTCATCAGAATACAAATAGCAGGTGCAGTTACCCTCAAGTCCTAAATATGCTTTTTGATAAGCACCAGCATTTCAAGTACAATTTCAATCTATGCTAATGATTATGATTCAAAGTACAAATAAACATCAGTCAAGCTCATACGATGTCTTACCCAAGTGCTTAAGCTTAGCATGGATATAGATCTCCTTACACACTGGTTTCTTAAAATAACAGCAAACTTGTATTTATGTTGTTTAATACTAAGAAATATCGACCGACACATTTTATAATTAATAACAATATTTTGAAACATAGCCAAAGGTTTTAAATTATTCTGGAAATGTACAGAAATAACCCATGACATTGAAAATTCAGATCAAAATTACATGACTCCCACTTCAATAATGTTAAACACATGAAGGATCTGGACTGTGTATTGTTTACTTTTCTAGAAGAAAGAACAAAGGATGCTGTATTTTCCTTTCCTAGTGGCCAAAGATTTTTTTTCAGTCAGTGAACCCTTAATAATGATCCAAACTAAGAATACAACAATTAGAACTGTAAAAGTCAAAAAACTTTCAAAACAATTGGAGAGCACATGCCCTGTCATTGGAAGATTCAGATTAGAAAATTCTTCAAGCACAGGTAAATTTGAGTGTTTCACATGAAAGTTTTCATCCGTCCCATCCAAGCTTAATTCATGAGCAGCTTTCTTTCTTTCCTTGGCTGTTCAACACCATCTGATGTAAATGTTTCACAAGATTCAACAGTCCCTTCAGATGGAGGAAAATATCTCTTCTGCCTAAATTTACATTTTCATACAGCTGTCCAATTGCTGATAGCAGAAAGTCCAACTCTCTTAAAACAGCTCTTCCATGGTAACTTTGAATCTTGAAACTCAAGCCCATGGCCATTAAATTTGCAGAAGGAACAGACTGCAATGATTTGTGTTCACACTACTCTCCTTCTCTGAGTGACAAATTGAGACAAATATCTGTAATGTAAAGTTTCAGAACGTGCACTTTGGGAACAAAAAAGGTGTGTTAACCCCAGTAAGAACTGAGCCCTAGAAAATTATTCTTCAATTTAAACAATTTCTTTCCTGGTTCTTACAGACCAGACCTCAAAATGCTATAATTTGCTTTTACCTATTGGAAAGTCCTACAAATCCCAGGTATTAGCTCAGATCTCAGTGTCTCAGGCAGCCAGAAACACTTCCTCCCCTTTCAGTAGGTGCTCTATGTTCCTTCAAGTGCAGAGGCTGAAATTCTATCTGGCCTTTTAGTAAGTCAAGTGTCAAAAGAGGAGGATAAGGGTGAGCCCTCGTCTCTTCTGATTATGACAAATGTCATAAACCTGTGCTACGTCAGTGGCCAAAAAAACAGTAAAGCTTCTAAATAAGAATACTTTGAAGTATTACACTGGGCACTTGCCTCTGAGAGTGCTCTTTATTTGGTGATAATAGAGGCGAGAAACAGAATGAATTCTTCCTGAACAGAAGTCAGAATATGAAAAACAGAGGATAAGAAGATAAAAGTGGCAACCAATTTTACTCCTTATAGAGCAATATTCTCCTTGTGCTTCAAAAGAATGACATATGTTAAGAGGAAGTGATCTTGAATGATTTGGAACAAGATGTGCTCCTGTCACTTCAGAGAA
Source organism: Psilopsiagon aymara (assembly GCA_024733675.1). Lineage (NCBI taxonomy): Eukaryota > Metazoa > Chordata > Aves > Psittaciformes > Psittacidae > Psilopsiagon > Psilopsiagon aymara. Next base: position 71,989 of record JANRGW010024240.1, read on the forward strand.
AAATCATCACTGATGTAAGAAACTCACAACCTCCAGCTGAGCGAGTGCCTGGAGGCAGGTCCTGCACACCAGGCAAGCTGTGTCATACTCATTTCAAGACCTTGGGCTACACCTCTTCTCATGCCTTGGAAAGCAGGCACAGTTACAGTGGGCAGATGGGGTGAACTCTGTTTCCTGGCTGGCAGCCCACATGCGAACCCCTTCCCACCCAACAGACTCCATGAGGAATGTTTACAAAGCAAGAGCTGCATCACAGTAGGGTCACTTTCCCCCAGATCATCCCAGCTACATAGCAAAAGGCCAAACTCTCAGAGGCAAAATATTGTAGGAGGCAAAACCCAAGTCCATGGCATTCAGCTGGAAAACAGTATACGAAGCATAATGTCCAACCAAGCTTTCACCAGGAATGCAATATTATTGCAAAGTTGCAATTTTGCCAAAGTAATGAGCATGTAAAAAGTTTTCTATTGCATTTTCAAACATTCATTATAAAGCCCTTCCTTAACAATCCAATAACTGAGGTGTGCATATACAGCCAAGTTATCAGACCTACAAATTTGGAAAGACCTCCAGTGCTAGTCTACTAAACTGGATGCATTCCAGCATCTTTCCAGCCAACTGGCATTTGCTCCCAAATTTACAGCTGGCAAACAACATCCTTAAACATTTCCAGTTCCTCAACAGAACTGTTTAATGTCTACCTTTAACACACCAACCACCTGACTTCAGACATAACACTCAGCAGCTCTGCCGCAGGGCGCAGAGTTATAAAATTTACAGCTTCTTGAGCTCGAAAACCACAGCCTCTGCGGCCGGAATCTGCCAGATCTATCCTGAAGAAAAAGAGCCGTGGCCTTCGCTTAGGGCACAAGATGTTAAAACAATGGATAAATTGAACTCTGCCGAGCAAAGAACCTTTTTCTTTTGCTGCTAATTTTGATTTCAAAGCTAAATCAATAAATTTCTTAAACTAGCTGTGCATCTGCTCCTTTGTCTGAGATTACTTTTCTTTCCCATGTCTATCCTAAGTTTCCAATAGAATACTCCATTTTGCGCTCATATTTTTTAAGAGTCTATCCGCATTCTTTTATTACCATTGATTCTGCTTTCAGGTGCTTTTAATGTAAAAATGGGTGTGTGAAGCCACTTGCGACACACTGGATTAAAAGACATAAATTTACACAATATAGAGCCCAAACTTTGAATTCCAGCATCCATGCATGCTAGCTTTGATCTGAGTCTTCAAATTGCACCTACATTTCTCAGGTCTCTCCCTGCCATGTAAGTCTTTGGCAAGATCTCTAGGTGAGTGTGACAGAATTAAGTTGTCAGCAGTAAGCTCAGTTGAAGAGAGGTGTCTGTGTGGAAGGCTGGTGCCTGCCTGAGCTCTGCTTGAGAGACCTGCAGTTGTCATCCACTGTGACTCCACATGCTGCTTAAATAGAACATCCAACATCCTAAGCCAGATTGTGATTTCTCTGTCTAATCAAGATTAATTCTACTTTTATGGATTTGCTCAGGTTTCAGTAGGATAAATTAAGCATGTAGCACATGATGCTGGTGGAAAACTGTTTAAAAAACTTTAAACCAGGACCCTTGTCTTAATGGACTTTTATTGGATGGGATGCTGGCCAGTGGCTAACATCAGGAATGCCAAAGAAAAGGGAGAGAAAACCTGCTTGGAAAGCACCTGTAAAGCAAGAATTACCCATTGCTTACTTAAGCCAAACCTTAAAACAAAAGGGGCTTTATCTCTTCATTATTTCTAAAGACACTTTAAACCCTACCTTAGCTAAAAGCTTCTGACAAATGATTGTTTTTCAAGAAAGTCCTCTAAGGTGATTAAAAGGAAAAAGAAAAAAAGGAAAAAAATAGAGTATCCTTGAAAGGTCCTGTATGATCTCATTTCTACTTCAGCTGTTTCAAATTTATCTTCTGTTGTATTGTGTCTCCGTTTTTTCTACTGTTCACATGCTAAATGTACAACCTGCAGAGATGCTGTCCAGCTAATCTCTCCTCACTGAAGGAGAACTCTTTTATCCGCTGTATTGAACCAACATCTGTATCTTATAAGCACATCTTAGCTTTTTTTAGCTTACTTTCTCTTTAGGGGAAATCAGTACAAATTTATCATCTAGTAGCTAATAATAAATGCAATACTTTTTAACTGCAGTTTGGCTTTCTCCCAGTGGCAGCTACATCATCAGTAAAGTCATTCTACCTGGCCTCCTTCCTCTTCTTTCCCCTATTGATAAAGAGGAAGTGATTTACTGGCTTTAATTAGACATATTCCTGCCTTGGAGCTCCATTCACCTTCTCGTCCCATGAACATCTGCTTCTTTGCAATGCATCTTCTCCATCTGCTACTTACTGCTATCCAAATAAACATTTTTTCACAAAGATTTCACAATTTCTCTATTTCACCGAGTTTGAGGTAAACTTCAATAAAGATTTGGATTCCATCTCACCCTGAACACTTTACAGTGCTTTCTCAAATAATATTTGACTTCACAAATCAGTCAGTTCTTAAATCATTTACTGATGGAGTAGAAAAATTATTTTTATTATTTATTAATTATTTATTAAACTCTCAGTGTTTCTACATTAGTTTATCAATCCCTGGTCACACAATATTTGTCATGCCCACGTAACAGTTTGGTTTCTTTTGCCCTTTCAGAATCTTTCTCATAATTCAAGTAAGTTGTGGAAGGTGACTGAATATCTCAATAAGTGGATGTCATGAGTGGACCTGATATGAGTTCTGTATTGCTAAAGCCCTGTGAGGGCAGTGTCCCCCATGCCCTGCTAGCCTCTCCTCAAAGTACTTTCAGCAGTTAGAGGTGCCTACTGGCAGTCTTTATTTGCAAAACTAGATAAATGAATGATGAATTTACTGTTTGTTTCTCATTAAGTTAAATATTTTTCGGAATTATTTTCAGAATACTTTTCAGAAACAGAATATTTCAGTTATCAGAAAAACGCTGGTAAGGTCTTTAAATTGAAAGTGCTGACCTTAGATTACCTAGGACCAAACTATAGATAAACGAGCTGAATATATTCAACTACATTAAAAAAAAGATTCCAGTGTGTTTGCATTTAAGATGAGACAATTATGGTACTGAAATCATATTTTAGAAATCTGGTATTAATTTCTGATCCTAAATTGTCATTTAACTATCATATTTCTACCCCTTGGACCATTTTCTGTTATTTCATCTAACCTGAATGTGACCATTTTAGGAACTGCCTTCCAAATCCAGATTACTTTTCATTTCAGCTTTTACTGGTTTATACAAACCCACAATCACCAGAGTATCAACACTACTTCAGAAGGATGCAGATATACAAATTCTGAAGGGCACTGGTTTGTTTACTGGCTTTTGTTTTCCCTCCATCTGTGAAATTAATTCTCAAATGATCCAGACAGGGTTTAGAAGAATTCTAAAATCTTATCATACATTTACCCTGCCAGTAGCTATGCTCAGAAAATAGTAGTCCCACACATTTAATTCTACTTTCAATTCACAGTGTTCTCCTTGGAAAATATTTGGCCACTGTAGCTTATATTCTCCCACAACCTAGTTAAATTACAGATTCACTGGCCTTTGTCTTCTTTGGTATGACTTGGTCCCATAATTACATACATAGTATATAAGTAAATATATATATGTGTATTTTTATTTTTTTTTTTAGAAATTCCAGGGTAAATAAGAAAAGCTCTTTATCAGTCTTGTCTGACTAAATGGTATATGCTTAGCTGAACAATTGAAAGACTCTGATAGAAAAACTATTGTGTGGGAATATTCTGTACAGTAAGACAGAAATACAACGCATTCCATAGAACTGCAAGGCTGAACTTGTGCTATGCAAGACAGTGGGGAATTTTAAGACTCTTTTTTCTGAATTGGGCTTCCTCTTTCTCTCTTAATACATGCTTCAGATGTCTCTTTCAAGAAAATACTTTGGAGAATGACTGCATTTCAAAGGAAGTGATTGCCTTGAGCACAGATTTCCCAGACCTGTCTGGACCCGCATGTGGAGAGCATGGGTCCCATCCTCTCCTGTAAGTGTTGCTCAGAGGACGTGCAGAGCCTGAATGTTCTGGATATATGCAGGCTGATTTGCATTCAGAAGCACAGTGGAAAACCTGGACCATTAAAGTCACCATACAAACATCTAGCAAAACGATGACTACAGAACTGAAAAGGCACAAGTTGTGTTAATCTGTCTTTCAAATCACAGTGGAATGGCAATAAATGCACCTACAAAAACTTGTATTTTCTTCCCACCTGAATAATAAAAGTTCCTGTATTTCTTCATGCAATTTATTCAGTTGCTCAATACCTGCAGTGTGCCTTTTTAAAAGGGTCACACTGAATTCTTGGAAAACAAAAACAAAATACAAAAACCAAAAACCAAACCCTAATCTAGAAAATAAGTATTGCATTTCTTTTGGAAACAACCTTATTAAAAAGTTATGAAAAAATATCTGAAGATTACGGGAAGAAGCCGAACCCTGGAAAGCTTTACTGAAAACCAACTGAATTAGATAAAAAATTGCTGTCAGGACTTCTTCTTGTATGCTGCTCTGAAAATTATACAAGAGGAAAATATAAACAAAGCTACAATGTAGTATGCTTAAACACCCCCTTTTTCAGCTTTCTATCAGTTTCTGGTATTTATAGTCAAAGTAAGATTTGTCTCATTATTACTGCTGCAAACAGATCTTCAGCAATATGTGTATTTTCTCATAAAACATATTTCTTCAGTTTTCATTGGCATTTTTGCTGCTTACAGTTACTGGTAAATCATAAATAATGCAGATGTCTGAACACAGAAAATGTTGCATTTTTTCCAGAACTCAGCTTGTTGAATCTTGCTTAAATTACTCAAAGGAAGAAAAAATCTTAACCACAGCTCATAGATATATATAATTGGGAATACGTGACCGTAACATTTGCAGTCATTAGAATCCCTAGTTGCCAATGCCAGTGGTGTAGGTATTTCAATAAAAATACAAGGGAAGTTTAAATAAGCTCTCGAAGGAGCAATAGCCTCCAGTTAAATGTTAAATCTTAATAAAACTGTTTAGCATAATTTGATAGGATGAAAATAGAAGTGTTATTTGGCATTAAAATTTCTTTCTTTAATCTTTATTCTGCAAAGTATGTGCACGATATGCAGCCAAGTAAGTCATCTTGCAGGAAATTTATTATTCATACTTTAGCTCTGTAATAATATAGTTTAATCTACTTTGTATTATGACAAATAAGATTCCTGAGAGTTCAGTTTAACATTTCACGGTATTTATAAGTGTGCCTGTTTCTTTGGTGTAAGGCTGTTTTAGGGATTTTTTGCAGACAGGGAAGTGCGTCTGTAACTTGTAGACCAAACTCTTCCTTGGACTAAAGCATGGCTATGCACATATATACCCAAACTGAAAAGCCTTTTTACTCAGAAAAAAAATGTTTTAAAACGCACTGCAAACTGTAGCAGTACTTTGTAAAAATACACACCAGTAGTCCATGCTAGACTGTCTGTTCTAAAACATGGTCATCCTAAAGTACTTCAACAAGTGTGCACGGTTCATGAACTTCAGTGGTTCTTAAAGATACATTTAAGTGCATGACTCAATCTGTATGGGTAGCAGTAAGGCTCTTCAGTATTCCAAATAACACTTGGCTGAATACTTGTGAAAGTTTTAATACTTCTTGATGAATACATTTCATGTCTCAGTCTATACTTAACTGTCTGTCTTAATTTAATGGAACAAAGATGCCTAAGGGAGATGGGGTTTAGAGCTCTTAGCTAACTACTCCTGCTACCTCCTGCAGAGTTGCTCTAGGAGATGGTGTTCTGTGGTGAACAACTGCAGGCTGCTGTCTCAGAGAAGGGCACAAATGCACACCACAGAAAGCTCTGCATTTGATAGTGGGTGACCAGAGTGGTGCTGGAAGGTGTGGGAAAGAAGGAACTGAATCCTTTCTAGGGAGGGCTCCTTCCTTCTCAGAGGGAAGGATGCATCAAAGCAAACACAATGGTTCAGTTACAAAGCCAAAGATCTGCTAGAGCTTTCTGACAAAACAGGCAAACTAATGCAGCTAACAGGGAGCAAAGACTTAAGCAACTAAACCAGAAACAGCCCCTCAGATGTATGATGCATTTAAAGAGAAAATCTAGTGAAGTAATTCAGTGCAGAAAGGAATTTTTCTTAGAACAAAAGCATTAGTGGCCAATCTCAAAATTGTAATACTGGAACAAACCATATAAGTACCAAACTAACTTTCTATGAAATATAGTTTCAACACAGAACATCTGTTAGACAGAGTAGGTAATACAAATTTGACTGGAAGGTAAACATGTATAAAATTCATTAGTTCAGATGCTATCACCAATAAAACTGAACCAACAGAAATTACACAGGAGCCTATGTGCAGCACTTCAACCAACTGTCTCCCAAGATAGATGCCAGACTGGCTACATGTGCCTGCAGTTTCAGAAGTATTATTAGAAGCTGTTAGCATTAAGCCTTGCCATAATGTCAGATCTGACTTTTACATCACTGAATTTTATTGTATACCATTTATGGGATGTGTTAATAATTTCTATAGCCATTGTGCAGCAACAAGAAATCATGCTATATGGCATGGTTTATGCACCTTCCTTTTCACTGAATTTGTGACAGTTTGATAAACTTCAGATCTTGCTAAACTAGTGAGAGGCCTTTCCATCTAGCACGACCACACAATTAAGTCTGAATACTGTCATGACTTAATGCTATTCTTTAATCTTGCCGAGAGCTACAGCACAGAGCTCAAGCTGTCTTTACTAATTCTGTAATAGACATCAAGGGAAGAATAAACAGAAGAAAGCTTACTTCAAAGACCAGCGTCTCATTAGTTGGTCCTGCTGCATATAGACTCTCTGGATGGTTAAAAGAGCGTTGATAATCAAAAACTGTTCCAGCAAAAGAGAACTTTCCTGGCCAGTCAATTGTCCAGTCTCCTGTCAGGTAATACTTTTTACCAAGATTGCGCACTGCAAGGTAGCTGGTGGAGATCTGTATTTCATGGAGCTGTATACTGCGTGCTCCTGCTGGAACAGTGACCACAGCATAGTAGTCTGAAACAAAAGAAGCAAGCAACATTTTTGCAGTTGTCATACAGGTAGAGATGGCTTATCATTTCTTGGCCACTTTGAAGGTTTTGCAGTTTAAAAGAGATTGAATATAGCTGCTCTGATCCACAAAGTTACTGTTTCCACAAGAAATCAGTTCTGATTTTACACACACACACCCCACCATGCAGCCTGTAATCAGAGTAACTCTGAGGTATTTCAGTTCCTGGATTTTTTCTTGGTGATTAAAGACAAGAAAAAGCAAGTTCACCTTAGAAAAATGCAGAATGGACTAACACTGGTTTCACTGCAATTGTTTTACCACGTTTCTCCTCTGATTGCCTACGGTAGCTGGAACGTACTACTTCCATCATAGACAAGATTTTTGGGGTGAGGTTCACTGGGATGCAGAGAGCCTTCACAAAGCTCTGTGCACCACAGGATCTCCCTGGTGTGAGCCACTGAACTGTGAGACTGTAGAAATCTCACTTCTACAACCAGATAGGACAGTGCTGATGACCTCCAGCAAGCACTGCACACAGCTAATTTCACAGAGTATTCAGTTTAGGTTATTCTTCTAGCATCCTACTTTTGTCTTACTATATCCCAAACAACGTCCTGTATTACCATAGTAGTGACATATCTTATGATCACACTAAATGGATCCTCAAAATACACCCATGGGTAAAAAAATACTATCTGCATTTTATGCCTGAGAAACTGCAGCACAGTAAGACTATTTCACAGGAAGCCTGTGACAGTCCACCAAAGGAAAGTCCATCTCCTAGAGATGGGATCATCCACTGAATCAGCTGGACAGCTTCCAGCAACTTCATTTGAAAATGGTCATTGAAATACTGTCATGTTTGTCATTTATGCTGTGTATCACTCTTCACACAGTCCCATCCCAGAGCTGTTGACAGCTATTAATTCAATTGCCTGAATCCTAACATCTCTTTTAAGAGGAAATTCACATGTAAAGGGAAAATGTGGCTTAAGAAACAACAGTGCTTGTAAATTAACTAACCAAGACTTATGCTCATAGCTTTCTTGTTACCAAGAAACAGGAGAAATGTGACCTTTTCTCTCACTCTCCCTGTGATTTTCAGTTCACGTCTGGACTTGTAGCCACTGCCCTAATGAGCAAGGAGTCATATTTATTACATGGGGACACAGCAGAGCAATGAATTGATGATCATGTGGAACAGCTTTCCTTACCATTAGCTTTGTGCTGGATCAAGTACTGGCCTTTAAAGAACTTGCATGTTGAATTATCTCCTTTACAAACTCCACAAGCATCCAATACAGCTTTGGAACCAAGTTCATGATCACACCCTACTTGCTGCAACCAAAAGGCACAAGTGAAGGACTCAGACACAAGGGAATTTGAAGAAACAGCTGCATTTTCCATAAAGGAGTCAATTGCCCACTTAAAAAAAAAGACATTAGGATTGTAAGAAACTTAATTTTATCTTACTTCACATATTCCATCAATGCAAACATCATATTTATTTGGAGAACACGGAGTTCCATCCTTCACTTTGCTTGACATTGCAAAGAAAAAGTCAAAGTCTTCGGCTGTACAGTACAATTTACATCTATCTTCCTCTGAGGGTAAAAACCAAAAACAAAGAACAAGACAAGAAAGTATTAGCAGAGCCGCAGCACAGTTTAAACGAAAGTGAAAAGCGCCTTGCTATTGTCTCTTCCTTCATCCTAGATGGCAAGCTACAAGGATTAGTTTTGTGTGGTAGCATATTAGGATCCCAAGATGGGCAGAAATACAGCCAAATGCAGAAGCTTGTATTATGGTGGTTTAGAAGTGAGTTTGACTGTCAGTCAAGTTTCTTCTTATACATGGACAGTATGTTATGCTTATATCAGCATAACAGATTAATTCTACATAGACAAAACTCATTATGCAATTGCAATTATTGTCATAATTGCTGAAATACATAATTTTAATACAAATAGTACATGCAACAAATAAACCAGCATAACAAAATTCTGAAGAACACAAAACTGTATTCAAAGTAGTGTTCTACCATTATTAAATAAACAGCTGGATTGTCAATAGTACTCTCTGCAGAGGCAAAGCATCTGTAGCAATTCTGAAAAACAGATCATGTTTTCAGGACTGTAAATGTAGATCTTGGGTTAGATATTGAAAAGCAGCTAAGAGTGTAAGGACAGGCCTCTTCAGGTTCAGAGTCACTTGGGGACATGTTGCTTTTGAAAATTATGCCCTTTGCCCCTGATTTTAAGCTCCTATTTCTTCTACTAAATGCAGCTCCTACCTTTAAAACCAACATAGGCTACCTTAATTTCTATTAAAGAAGATGCATTATTCCTCCTGTTATACATCATCTGTTATTGCTACACAGTGTGAAACTGTATTTCCTCTTTCCTCTGTTCACATTGGCTGTCAGGAAGTAGATTTCTATGTACCCATGAAAATGTCTGCAAAGACTTTTGAAGAAAATATAAACAGGCTATGGATGAAAGTTACACCTATGTTTATGTGTCTATCTATATAAAATTATACACTTAATGCTATCAAATCCAAATTCACAGAGATGCTAACTGAAGCAGCTACAATGTGAAAAAATTCAGCCACTTTTAATTAGTAGCAACTGCAGCTCCAAACTGTTGATTTCAAACAGCAGAAATAACTGTTGTACCAGATAAAAATGAATATTGATTGAAAATTGCAAAATTTGGATGTATAACATAAACTCTGCTTGTACAACAGACAAGAAATAGTTATTGAGAACAGAGCTTTATGAAGATATCTTAGTAAAAGATGACTTCAAAAAGTTTTTGCCAGTATATTGTTTGTTTTTCCAATTCTCGTGGGACTATACCAGCAGAAGAGTCAAAAGTTTAATTTATTGCTACGTTTTGAAATCTGAGAACATTCCAAAGGAAGGAAGATTCTGGAAATGTTATTGTGGGAGCTCACATTTCCCAGGCTGAAAAATCCATGGAAATTGTTTTGGTTTGGGTTTACACTAACCGATACATAATATAAAATGAAAGAGAGGCGTAGCAGCAGCAAGGGAGTCACACTGAGGACAAAGATTCAAATTCACAACCAAGATAAATTCTGCATGTTCATACAGGCAGTATGGCATAGGAAGCCGGATTCAACTGTGCTAGGAAGCAAACACATCTCAAATAAGCCAACTGAATTTCTGTTTGCTTACATCAGGGTGATATTTGCCCAAAGAATATGGATAAATTGCAGTTTATAGCTTGCTTCCTGAGATTACCTCTGACCACCAGAGCTGTGACATAATTACCTTCTACTTTAGTATATGGCTTCCATTTGTAGTACCATCCCCGGAAAGGTTTGCTGTTGTACTCTGCACACTGCTGGGCACGGAAGTCCAAGCTGTTTACAGGACATGGCTGGTGATTACAAAGCTGATAAATACGGCTGGAACCTTGGCAGAATTTGCCACCATACTGTGGCCTATAAGAAAGAAAAAAACTTCTTTTGCAAACTCCACTTTTTGTGTGATTGGCATGTTATGTGTATGAGAACACAGAACAAATGAGAGGATATATTGTCTTAGGAGATCAATATTTCTTACAAGGGCCATTAATTTTCATGGCTCCTAAATCCAAGCAAAGCAGTTGCCATGAATTATCAACTTGGATTACTGCAAACTCAGCAAAGATGCAACTATCCAGAAGTGAATCATTTTTTCACTAATTTAAATTTATAGGGCTATTCTGTATTGGCTGGTTTCAATCTTGTTATGTAGCTATTTATACCCTGCTGTAACCCAGGAATGAACATGTGTAAAGAATTAGCTATCACAATAAGAGTTAATAAAGGATAATATAACACTGATCAAACATAAACAGAATGAATAATTACATTTGGTTGCTCATGTTTTGCAAATCATTTTGAAACAATGTGCTTTTAAACTGTCAAAGGAATCAAGGTTTGTGCATAGTTGTCCTGCTGTAGGGAAATGGCAGGATTCATGGATAACTTCAAGCATGTCACGTCCATTTCAGCAAACCTTACCTGGGCATTTCCCTTAATTTTGGCCAGAATGAAAAGAGCACGTGCTATTCCTTTGCTAGTGTCTTATGTTACCAGAATATGAGTTTTTTAATTATTTGGCCCACGCACACTACTGTAAAATAATGTAAAATGTAAGAACTTCCTCTTTTTCAAGTGACTGAGAGGTCTCACAAGCTGCTGAGAAATTTATTCTCTCTTCTGTATTCCTAATGGATCTACACAGGAATTCACTGATGTTATTTCTGCAGTTTCACAATGCTCAGATATAGATCTGTAAGTACTGAGCCAGGTCTTCAAAGAAGAAGAACTGTTTGTTAAATTACGCAATTTCTTGCATCAAGTGAAAGAAATGTAACAATGCTGCAATGATGCACTTGCACACATTTAGCTAATGAGTTTTAACAATTGGGGAACATATACTTGGAAGATAAACTGTGATCTTTCAGTGGACAGTTTGCCCATTTTACACACACATTAAGGGAAAAATAAGAATATTATAAGATATTGAATTATAACGTATTAACAATAATAGTTTATAATAATAGTTTAAAGGATGCAGTTCCAATGTATTGTTTGTTTAAACCCCTAAACACTATGTCACAATGACTCCCCATAACACATATCCCATGCAGCTTCGCTTGGCATGCATCTGACTGGAGTACTATGGAAACAGCTTGGTGCAACATGAAAGACAAAATCCAGGTGCTTTTCCTGTTTGGTTTATTATCAGTTTTATTCCTCACATATACAAACTTCTAATAAAGTTGAGGCTTATGGTTTACGTTTTGAAGTAACTTTGAATGTACACAGTATCTGCTTTTTCCAGAATTGCGAGCTATAAAACAATCTTTCAAAGGAAGAGGTGAAGACTCGCGTGCAGCTCTATTTAAAACTGTGTATAATGGTAAAAGTCTTAAAACTAGCTCAGATTTTCTGTCCTAGCTGGTGGCAATACAGTCTATGATGGGCAAGGGTATCAGTGAAGGCAGGGGGTATTTATGTTGACTTTGTGCAATCAGTGAGAGCTTTCAGTTAAGGCAGCCAAACCGCTGGGTCCCTAGTCAGTTATCTACAGACTTTCTTTACAGCTTCAGCACATGTATAATTTTTGACATCGTTTAGCCCCAGAGAACAAATATCCTGTAGTGTAAGGAAAAGAAGCAACCTCCTTCCAAGTAAATGCCACCAAACAAGCAATATAATGGAATTATTTATGGCTAGATCGTGATTTCTAGCCAGTTTTGCATTTGAGGATGGTATAAAATTCCACCAAACTAAGAGTGCACTGGAAGAGGCATTCCATTTCTCAGCTCTGTTACAGCATTTTAATATTAGAGTGCACTCCCATTACTGAAACTGTTGGCCAGAAAATTATGGAAACTTCCCCACCTTCATTTTTACCAGCAAGATGTCAGTAAGAATTAAGTAATTCACAGGAAACTAGATGTAGATCTACAAAACCCAATTTCTGAGAAAATACTATTATTTAACTAACAAAATCATGCTTTTATTGGTGATGTTTATACCACGGGTAGATTCTGGCTTGATTGCCTGCCAAAGCTCTGTTAGTGTAACTGTGAGTGCAGTGGAACACTTTGCAGAGGGTATTCCAATATTTCTGTAGTGGTACAGTGCTGCTAATACAGATACAGACTGAACTTTTCACCTGTGTGCCCCCCCAGAGCTGGCATGCATAGGTAACGTGCATGAACAGATGCTGTTAGAGCCAAGGCCTTGCTGAGGGCAATTGAAAAAGGAGAAATTTTGGGAGAAAAGCCAGCAAAAGGAATTCAAGTACAAAGATTTAAGTCCTCCACTTTATGTAAGACTCAACATGTAGCTTTGAAGTAATTCCTCAGTACCCTTTTAAGAGCAGACGCCATGAACAATGAAAGCAAAATGGATATTAATCGCAATGTGACACCGAGTGAGAAATCCTGGAACTAATGTGATCAAGGAAAGTAATTTTTACTTTACAGAGGAAACTAGACTCTGAAATTCTGGACTCCTGTTTTTGATGTTTTGTCATCATTTAAGTTCTAGTGAGAACATTTCTATGCATATCATGGCCATATTACGATAGTTTACAAAGCTAGACTATTTTATTCTGCATGAATTTGAAAGGTCTACAAGATCTTTCGCAGTCTTCATTTAAACTGCATCATGACTTTGCATCAGTTTACATCTGCACTGTCTGCAATCACTGTTACAGATACCGTACACAAAAGATTCAGAAGTTATGTTCACACAACTTTGATTCAGTTTTTTGATTGCACACATGCCTAAAACTCCATTCTGCTCTTACTGAACAATGTGCTATTGTGAGGTGGGTAGGATGCAGTCGCACAGATATGATTTAGGCATTAATTCAAATCTCTCGGGCACTCTTTAGGTTCTTTCACAGCTAAACTATTAAATTATGTAATCTATTTTTATCTTGGAGAAGTACCTGAATTGTAAAATGTTATGATGTATGAAAACCAGATCCAAGAAACTAACACTGTGACAATTTACAGAAACATAATGATTTTAGCAAATCTGCATAGTCCTGTGGTCTACAGATGACCTCCGTAGGTGTTTGTTCATATGGATTCATACATAACTTCAGTGGTAATTCAGAAGCCATACCCAGAGCTGTTTGGGTGTGATCACAAGGTCTGCCTTAAAATTGTCAAGAGAATGGGAAGTGAGTTGCTTGGATATTATTTGCAAGAGGAGAATTTCACATACAAACACAGACAATGAGATTTTCATGAGCAGCAGCCTGAATGAATGATCTTCACCTGTCTTTTAAGCTTCTAGATGTTTCACCTTTAAAATCATTAGAAACCTAGACATCTCCCTTGAAGCTCACGAGAAGTGAGTTACTTCGAAAAATTAACTACTTATTTAAAAACATTATCTGAGAGTCCAGTCAGTTCTTCAGAGATCCACACTCGCTGTCCTAATCTCTTACAGAAATGCATTTTATTTTTTTGTCATTCTCAAAATTTTGCTATCCAAAATCATCTACAAAGCTTTTGAGCAAAATAAACATTGGGCCCTACACAAATCTGGATTAGGAAAAGTGAAATAGATATATTACACATCAAATAATATACATATATGTACCAAAATATATTTCAGAAGTTCAAGAAGAAAGGAAACATTATTCTTTGTTTATATGTAGTTATAGAGGTGAACAATGAACAGTGACTAGGTTATAAATTGTTCCATGTGGCATAACACTGAGAATGGATAGTATCATTTTTTTAAGGATTCCACATTTATACAGAAGTGCTGTGATGGGAAATAGAGCTAGATAAATATTTGTGTGCTGTTGTGTGGATGGCTTATTTACAGTCCAGTCATTTCATCACTCAAACTCTGAGATTTATAGTCTCTTCTTTTTGATCTAACTAAATTACCACTACTATAATAAAATTAAATTCAGTATAAACATGATCTAGTTCTGGCATCACCCCTTACTTGGTTACATCAGTCTTGCACCAAGTGTTACTTCAAGTAAAACAGATAGATCACTCTGAATGCAAGTTTTAAATGCATAATGCTATAGTAGCAGACCTTCTTCACACTAAAAAGCTTATGTCTGAGGACCACTGGAAGTCATTATCAGTTATATTAGTGCACCAAACTGAAACATCTGATGGTCTACTACCATCACACAAGGAAAGTAAGCAAAGGGTTATGAAGAAATGCAAAGAACAATGCACGAACACAGAAATGCAGAGACCAAAGTAGAAAAACCAAAAGAGATGTATGATGTGTAATTAAGACTTATCATTTTCTTGCTAAACAGTTTAATAAAGGAAATTATCAAGTAATTTTATTTACCAATCTTCACAGGGAAACAACAGAAAAGCTGAGAAAATGCTCTGCTCAGATCTGTAAAAATTGGCTTGACTTAGGGCAACAAAGACTATTTTAACTAACTCACATTTTCCTATAACACAGTATGTGAAACGTGGATATTATTACTGCAGCACTGTATAGTAGGTGTGAGGCTTCTTTACAGCCTCATATAAACTGTGTCATATTTTCTCTGGGTTTTATTACTGTAGTGTAAATGCTATTTTTATTGTGTGCAATGAAGAATACATGTGTCTATGCCTGTTGAAGTCATGTATGAAATAGAACAGTGAAATCCTTTTTTTCTTGTAAGTTGAAGTGAATTGAATACTTGGGAAAGATGCTGGTCAGGTAACACTTTACCTCCACTTTGAATTAGTATTGTAAGGAATAATAGTATTTACAGTGATAGGACATTCACTATGTGAAAATATCAGAAATGTTTCATTAGTTAGGCTACAATCAGTTCAGCTACTTTATTTAGGCCTGTAAAACACAGAAGAATGCAAAGAACCTGACAGACATATGAAGGCATCTTTTTACAACCGTTCTGATACTGAATTTAAACATTTTTGGTTTATTATCCTCAATAACAGGCCAAAAGTCTTACTAGCTTTTAAAACCTTTTCCCCTTGCTCTTAAATTACTAGGTGTGAATATGTCTGTGTGGTATTTTGTTGTTTCTGCAGGTATTTGATAAACTGTAATGTCACAAAATAAGTTGAGAAAGTTGGGCTGTGGAAGTTCTAGACCTCTAGCAGTCTTCAGCTAACCACTACTTCCTAGTATCAGGACATATTTCTGTTTTTCAGCTACTAGCTGGTCATATTAGACATGAAAGAAAGGTTTTAGAAACATTTTCACACCTTATTTCCTTACAGAAATGGACTGTTATTTTTTCAGTCTCTTAACATAAATAGCATAAAATAAAACCTTTTCATATCTATGTCTTACTTTGGATTATTGCAGTGTCTCTCTTGATACGTGACCCCACCTCCACAAGTGCGAGTACACTCTGACCACTCGGACCAGGCAGACCACTGGCCATTTACAGGCTTGGGTCCATGATCACCATATTTGACACACTGTCCTCTTCGACACCACTGCCAAAAGAATGCCAAAAAACATCCCATCAGAGTTAGCAGTACCTAGTAGATGCAAAAAAGAAGAAATCCGCCTTTAAAAGCTCTAGTTCTCAACCCTAATAAACATCAGGTCATTCACTGAACTCAGTGAGATAGCTCACAGTAGGACCAGGACTCTGAAGTAGGACATTGATATACACAATAGTATAGACAAGGAATGTCCTAAAATTTGTCTGTGTGCTCTGAGTTGATAATTTTTGAGGTACAAATTTTCAAAACTCTTGCAGGGTGTTTTTTTGGCTTACTCTTCCCCTCCAAAAAATTCGTGTTAATTTGTTGTCCTGTGCTATTGGAACCTCAAAACTTCCCATGTAATTTGAAAATAGCCTGATAAAATTCTGCTAACATCTACCTCTTTCATCATTCAGTTATGAAATACTGCACAAAGAGAAAAAGTGAAATAGAACATTTGTCAATAACATGAAAATTGAATATTCTACTGGAAGAAACATTACAGGAAAAGAAAATATTTTGGGTAACTATTGATGAGAATGAATCAGAAGGTTCACGTAAATTAGAAGGTTCAATTAAAAGAAATAACCATGCTTTTTTAGAAGTGAATATTGATGATAATATGCATGATGGCCTTTGCACAGCAAATATTATGGCTTAAGGAATGTCTATATGAGTGGAATTTGAAGCCTTGACCTAACTTCTCCTATATTAATGATTTTTCTACTGATTTAGATTTGCCAGCTATATCTAGTTCCACAGCTTGATGAGAAACATCGCTCCCTACCATCAGATGCCGCTGTGGGGGCCAGCTCTGACTATGCATCACAATGCAATGTTTTACAGAGCAATCCAGAAGTCAATGACAGCAAACCTGCAGGGATCTGGGTAAAACTGGTTTTGACAGGAGTTGGTATTTGACCCAGTATAGTCTAAAAACAAGTTAGAATGGTAATATCCTACTTACAAAACAACTTACCATACTTATACCACAAGCTGTTCCTTCTGCTGCTGGCATGAACTTTGTCTCACACCTATGGCCCACTTTGTGACACCAGAGAGATTTGCATATATCCTGTAAACGAAAAAAGGGCTCACTTCAGTACTCATAATTCCTATTATTTCTTGGTATTTAGAAAGAGTAACAAATGATACATGCCCTGCTACCTTAGAAGCCGTAAAAATAAAACCCTTTCTGAATTTAGAAAATCCAGGGTTTAAGATTCATAGCACAGCCATATCCTCTATATTGCCTCCCTGTTTATGCACCATTTCACTTATCTATCCTTTAGAAGTATTTTGAGTGAGTGACTGCAGTAGGAAAAAAAAAAAACAAAACAGTGTTTAAAAGTTCAAGGCTAGAATTTCATCAAGTCTACAGGGACTATGATACTGTGAAGAGACTAGACTGTATAAAACCCAAGAGATAGCTGAAAAACGGGCTCTCCACAGTGCTATTCACTCTCTCTTCTTTGTTTATTAGCTGTAGAAGAAACACAGCTGCCATCACCTGATAAATGTGGTTAGTATAAAATAAATCAAAATACTCAAAGATAATAACAGGAGTAAAAAAAAAAAAAACAATACTTCTTTTCAGAATGAGCACTTTAGCTCATTTAGTAAAATGCCTCCTTTGAAGAGATCAGCAAGGAGTGTAGCAGTCACTAAAATAATTGGTAAACTTAAATTCAACCTTTATTGTTGTAAAATAACCCTACAGATCTTTTCCAGACCTTGCTGTCAATGGATAAACCACAAGAAACTTAGCCCTTTTTATCCCACACCGATGGAAGCTTTGATCAAAACTCTACTGCCTGCTAATTTGCCTTAGCATAGTAGGCAAGGACTCATGGGTCTTCTGTGCTCAACTGTACACCTTATGACTTCTGGGAAGAACATTTCTTTCTGAAACTCTCTTGGGATTGTGACATTCCTCAAAAGAGGCCAGTACCTTCAAAGCAATTGGCAAGCAAGATAAGGTAGAGAAATAGCCCAGGTTGCTGAAGAACACTATTACTTGTACTTATTTCATGTACTGCAGTTCTTTCATGGCATTTTAACTTTCAAAAGTATATCAGTAGATACCTTTACAAAGCTGAGGTTGCACAGTTTTGCTTTCATTCCAAATTGCCATTTGCACTGGGTATCAGCATCATAGATCTGTCCTGGCAGTTTGTCAGGGTATTTATACTGTCCTGTTTGCTTAGGTTCATCAATCAGGCAGGCAGCTTGAGCTGTACTGTAATGAGAATGTATATTAATCATGACTATGATCTTTACATAAAAATATTCCAGTTTGCTGCAGACCAGCAAAAACACATACTATGGTATACAGTATCTTTAACTAGCTTTAGATGCATGCACTGAAATGAGAAACTTATCTCACTGCAGGAACCAAAAGATCTTTACACCTTGTTGGTAGCCTGACTTGCAAAGTTTAAAGGAAGCAGGAATTTCCAGGCTATGGGACTGTTGTGACAACAACAATGAATGATTTCAAATTCTTTTCCTCCCTTTATACCTGCGTAACCATTGAGCAAGGTGATCTAGTCTGCTTCTTTTCCCTTAGATTCCCAAAACCAAGAAACAACAGGCACACTGTCTCATTTTAGTATTCAGTCTGTGTGCATTGACAAACAGAAGGCTGCTACAGCTTGTGTGCTTTGGGTTCCTGCGTCCAAAGTTACCCTACCACAGAGAAAGGTCTACTTTTTTCTTCTGTATACATAAAAGAACCCATGTCTGCAGAAGGTCACTCTGTAGACATGGGTTTACATGTCTACATGCTGCAGTTATCTTCCAAGTGTCTCTTGGACCATGTTGGAAGTTGGAGGGTTTATGTGACTTTTTAGTTTGCAATTCACTTGTGTAGCCAGAATCTGTTGCATCACTGTAGTAGAAAAAAATACCACCAGAACTGTGTCACCTTTCCCAGGTACTACTCTAGGATACTAACTAGGTATTCAAGGATCAGATCCTTGCATTCTAGCACTATTTACACGATTGATTCTCACTCTGAGGAATTAACATCTAAACCACCTGTACTGGATGTGGTTTTAGCACCACCTACACATTTTTTTAGTAAACTTGTATAGTCTACCCATGTACGGCAAACTATATGAAAGGAATAGTACAGGAAAGGACTTCAATTCTGATGACACTGAACACATTAAATCCGAGTTCCCCTAAAAGCATCACTGAGTAATGCCAACATGCTGAAGAAATGTGGCATCTTTTCTTTTTTCCTTCCCTCCACCCCCAGAAACAACATACCAAAATGCAAAATGCTCTTACTCTCGGCATGAACTAGATCAAGAGAGTAACTCCAGTGAGAAAGGGCACTGATGATAACTCACATTTTGTAATGACTCTGGTACCACTGTGTCTGCCCTCTTTTGTGCTCACTTCCTAGTTCTAATAAACAAAGCTGCTGACAGGAATGCCTGGGAAAGAATGACATGCCAGTCATTGCTGCAGGATATTCATGGAGAGTGAAATTCATTCTTTTGAACCGAGGCAGGATTAAAGCCACTTATATGTCATACCACCTATACACTTCGTAAGTCCAAGTGTGTGGCCTCAAACCGTATATGAGTTTGAGCACATTTCGAAAGAGGTGAATTTCACACTTAAGTAATTTTTATGTCTGTTCAAGAATTCAAGCCCCGTTACTAAAGACACATTCTTTGGCACCAGCCCAGATTTACATCTGACCTACCTGAGAAATTTGTTGAGATACTGCCTGCTGCATACAGACCAAGAAAACACTCCATTGTTCCCTGTGAGTGTGGGAGACATAATATTACCCTCAGCCTTTCTACAAGGATTTCCTTCTCCATCATGAATCATACCAAAACTGAAAAGAGATCCAAGCATGAGAGTGAAAATCTAAATTAATTAGAAGCAAGACAAAATTTGGGGCACAAGAAACACTTGTAACAGTGTGCGTCCTCCTTTGCCTAATGATAATGCCGATAATGCCTGCTGCCACTAATGGCATGCAGATCAGAACCCAGAGAAAAGCTAGTGTTACACAGCTGTAAGAATATAACTTCACTGTCCTCCTAACTTGGATGGAAGAACTACACACCTATATTCTACCAGTAGCAGAAGATAGAAGGTATGAATATAAAATGTGATTATTCTTATTTTGGCTACTAACTTGCTATACTATCTCAGGCAAATCACTTTCCTTTCCTTGCCTTTGTTATACACTGTCACTTTGCCTGGATTGTAACCTTTGCAGTGGGAATGCTGCTTCTTACTGAGTGCTTGGCTTAGTCTGCAGCATCATGACACTCTGTTTTCACTAGGTGAGGTGTTAGGATAATATAAAGAGTAATAGGGAATAATAAAAAACATGTTAAAATTACAAATTATGTGGAGCTTATAGATATAGTAAAGCTAATTTTTAGGTTTTTTCCTTTCACTGTTTCGTATTTATTCACCATATGGGACATCTGTGACTTTCAATGTGTTTTGAATAGAAGTTTCATAATCTGTTACTTCAACATTGTAATGCATTGGAAACTCTATGAATGTAATCTGTGCACGTGCAGGGAATATCTAATATACAAAAGTCAGTCCTCTTCTGTTATAAATCATTGCAGGCTCATCAGAATTACATGTGCTGCCACCAGCTGAGGCTCCAGAGTTGCTAAAATATATGGCTCCTTCTATAAGTGGACAAACAAAAGTACCAACTGAGCTAATATTTTAGAATCCTTAATAAAATACTAACTTTGTTAACATGCATTGCAGCTAAAGAATCCACAGCTTAACATACCCACTGACAGGATGGGCTCTGAACTCCCAAAGGAACCTTTAAGCTTTCAGGTAAAACACAAACCACTTGAAGAAAAGCATAAAAATGTATAACAACTGAAGTTACTCACTAGATCACAGAGTGTGATCTGTGCAGTATACAATATTCTCCTGCTATGAAATCCTTAGGTTAATAGAAGCACAGCAGACCTGAGCACCTCCAAGGCTGTCACAGTTTTTTTATTACTCAAGGAATTTGTATAACAGAGACCAAATTCTATTGTCTTACATCACATACTAAGTAGTTTCAGGAACATGAACAAATTATAATGAAGATGTTTTGTATCTGGCACAGATTTGTTCCAGGAGATAAGATGCATTTTATTAGACAGAAGTATGGAAAAATACCAAGGAAAAGCTGAATATTACGACAATCAAAGACAATGGTGAAAAAGGAAAAAAAAAAAATATTTCCAAGTATAATCTCTCAAAACAAATAAGAAAATAAACAGTAAGGAAGGACATTAAGAGACTAGAGCAAATAATTCTTCAAAAAAAGCTATGAGTCTGATTCTCTCATTACTAATCAAAGGGCATTAAAAATGTACTGAAGTCAGTGAAATTGCATTAGTCTGACAGGAGGATCAAACAATATATATTTTACATATTTGGTCCCACTGAAAGTGTTGGCACAATTCCCATGGGCTTCACTGGTAGCTAGATTAATTCTTTAATTCCTTGTTTCCTTTCAGATGTACAGAAACCTGTGAAAGGGTCTCTCATGTAGACATTAGGTCATAGTATATACTGCAGACCATATTTGTACAATGAAAACTAAATAGTCCTGATTCAGTCATGCAGAATCAGAAGAATTGATGCCTTGACCAAACAGCAGACTATAGTATGACTGCTTTTCAAAGCTATTTTGTTATTGGACAAAATAAAGACCCTATGCTCATGTTTTATCTGACCCTTGATTACAGGTTTGTAGCACATAGATTTTTATGCTTCTATACTGCCAGTAGTTAGAGCTTAGGCTACATTAGAATTGAAAATCAAAACCATGCAAGAAGGTGTAAAAAAGTATTTAAAAATTATTTGGGAAAAAAAAAAAAAAAAAACAAAACAAACAAACAGGACAGTAAAACATAAACATCCTAAATTTCTATATTTATGTATAGAAGGAGCATGTAAGACGCATGAAACTTACTTGTGGCCAGATTCATGAGCAATTGTAAAAGCCAGTCCTAGGCCTGTATCTTCATTAATGGTACAACTTCGGTACTTGCTGCACATGCCGCTGATAGGTGCAAATCCTGAATGAAGGAAGCAGTACAAAAGCTTGTTCCTCTGCAGAATTCCAGATACATGTATCATCTGCACTGGTCCTAATAAGTCTGTTGTGGTGCATGAAGACAGTTGTCTACTTCATCAGGTTTATCACAGAGGTATTACAGCAGACTTTTATTTGACAATAAAGAGACTCCTGTACAAGATGTGTAAATCAAATATCACCTCCCAAAAAAATTTGTAAAGTTTATTCTTTTCTCACCTCATGCCTTTACTGTTCCCAGATTAGGAAGGAACCCCACTCAAAAAAAGTATTGAGTCACAAAAAGAAAAAAATACAGTGGCTCAGAAATAGTCTCAAAATCAAAACTATTCTTTGACGAGGTGACAACGCAAAAGGATGCCTTCAAGTTACTTATTTTGCCACTTTTCCTGAGGCAATAATACCAGTAATACTCTTTTTCTTGTGGTACCGCAAAGACAAATACATACTACACATATAATATCATTCTTTCATCTTCACAAGGCTAACATTGTGTGCAAAATTAGACTTTTTTATTTTAAAACATTTCAATCTTTATGAGTCAAGGTGCTACTGTTGACACCCATTAGTTTATCAGAATGTGTTTTCATGTCTTACCTAGAGTATCACAGGGCTCATTTTTCCAAGAACAAATATCAAAACCTGTAAGCAAGATGGCATGGTCATGGCGCTTTCCATTCTTTCCAACCAGAGCAGATTGCCATTGACAAAAGCTGTTCAGTGACTGGTCTGCATGGTGGTTAATCAGTAATCCACCCTGTAGATATTTCACAGGCACAGAAATAGGGTGCTAGCATTAGTACTTGAGAAATGTGATTGAAAGAGTAAGAGTTGGTTAGAGAAAAGGGAATTACTTTTTCATATTTGTTCTACATAAACTTACACACTCCCACATTGACTGTCTGTGATGATCAATTCAGTTGATAAGGAAATCTATTACAATAGTAAAATAAAACCGTACCTTCCCCCAGACACATACTTATTTTCAAAATCAATGGTTAGAATTACAGTGTACATATATATTTGATTGTGTTGGTTGTTATTCAAGGATCACCTGCTGCAAGCTCAGGAGTGATACATCCCAACTAGAAGAAGTGCTGCAGAAGGGCCAGGAGACCTCCCCAGATGAATAAGAAGCTGCTGAGGAAACTTCAAAGGAAAAAAGAAGCTTATAAAAAGTGGAAGCAAGGACAGGTGGCCTGGGAAAAATACAGGGATGCTGTCCAGGAAGCTAGGAACCAGGTTAGGAAAGCTAAGGCCCACTTACAATTAAACTTGGCTAGGGATGTTAAGGATAACAGGAAAGGGATTCATAGCAAATAAAAATTTATAGCAATCCCAGGTACAGCTCCAGGTTGGGCAGAGAAGATATTCAGAGAAGCACTGCTCAGAAGGACTTGGGGGTATTGGTTGATGAGAAAATGAACATGAGCCTGCAGTGTGTGCTCACAGCCCAGAAAGCCAATGGTATCCTGGTCTGCATCAAAAGGAGCGTGACCAGCAGGTCTAAGGAGGTGATCCTGACCCTCTACTCTGCTCTTGTGAGACCTCACTTCGAGTACTGTGTATAGTTCTGGCATCCTCAACATAAAAAGGACATGGAACTGTTGGAACAAGTCCAGAGGAGGGCCACAAGGATGATCAGGGGACTGGAG
>JANRGW010024242.1:0-28999 GCA_024733675.1 Psilopsiagon aymara
TCCTTCCCTCCAGCATATCAACTGAACCACACAGCTTGGTGTCATCGGCAAACTTGCTGAGGGCGCACTCAATCCCAGTGTCCATTTCACCCACAAAGATGTTGAGCAAGATCAGTCCCAACACCAGTCCCTGAGGGACACCACTCATTACTGGCCTCCAGCTGGACATTGAACCATTGAGCACAACTTTTTGCATGCAGCCATCCAGCCAGCTCTTAATCTGCAGTGGTCTACATATCAAACTGATATCTCTCCAATTTAGAGACAAGGATGTCATGTGGGACAGTGTCGAACGCTTAAAAAAAAAAAAAAAAAAGTATAAAAAAATAATGTATAAAGTATAAAGCAATGCAGTTCTTCACCAGCAGAGGTTATTAATTTGCTTGTTGCTTTCCATGTTCTGGATGCTCTGCTGGGGACTGGGGTCTGCTCCCATTGACCCTGCAGGGTCTTGAATCCCTTTGCATTGTGTTTTGCATAAGATTCCTCCTATTGAACCCGAGCACCTGAAAGCTAGCTGTGGAGACTAAACTGCTCAGCAAGGTTGTTTTTTATTGATGAAGAGAAACAGATACCTCCCTAGGGAACTGCATCCCATTCTAAGATACATGTCTAAATAGCTGTGATGAACTGCCCTTTCTGAGGTTTTCTCTGTACAGCCACAGATTATAAAGGAAGCAGAGTATCTTAGACCAGATAGCTGATAAGAGGAAAAATGACTCCATGTACAGGCAGACACAGTGTCAGCAGAGAGCCTCTGACTCAGGATGGCAGAATTTTGTACCCATATGAAACAGCTTTCTATAGCTAGTTAGGCAATGACAAAATTCTGTCTGTCTTTGATGGAAGCAGTTATAGGCGCTAGTAACTGCTGCACCTGATGGGGAGATGAGGGATGAGAGGGAAAAAAAAAAGCACCCACGCTTTAAAATCATCTGTAATTCAGTACATTGTCAGGAACTCTCTATTTTGCTTCTGAGTAACTGGCTTGAAAAGCTGAATAAATGATATTGCACTTTTAAATTAATATGAAACATGCAAAAATGCAGTTTGAATGTTGCATGTGTTCTGGCCCCCCTGTTTTCTGAAAGGCTTTTATAGAAATCACTATGTGACAGCACCTAAAGTGAGGCAAAAGATTACTAAAACATTGCTACCTGTGATACTAAAGTCTCCATCACGATGCACCATGGAGCAAATCCAATGTGATGCATTTACTGAGGTGGGCTCCATCACTGTCCTATGAGAAGCTGTTTGGAAGAGGCTGTGGTATAGGTCATGCAGTGTCCATGCTCTGATGTCTTTACATTTCCACTGCAATGGCTTCACATTTCCATCTGAAGCTTCCAAGTCTTTCATGAGATGGGAGGGTTTTACATCCTGATATGGTGATTGAGGAATAGAAAAACCAAGCAGAAGTCATGAAAGAGCAAAGTAACACTTAGAGCCAGCCTCAGCTCATTCCATATCTGTGCTCTCATTTCATTAGACCCAACAGGAAAATTGAGGGGGAAGCTTTTAATTTTCCCCTTAGGTTCATATAAACACTCTCTCAGTAGTGTAACTGCTCAAAGAAAATGTGAAGTGCAAAGTCTTCGGTTATCCATGAAGCAGTAGGTCAGATGTGTGTCTTCAGGCAGTTTGCCCCTAGCTCCTCCTAGAGTCTGTAATACTGAGAAGTCAGAAATCTTACTTGTGTCTCATTTTTTCTCATTTTTTTCCCCAGATTTTGTACTCACTTGGATGATAAAGCCAGACTTTTTTGTATTTCTTAGTTTCCCACTCACACATGGTTGCAAAGTTTGAGCTGCCACATCATTAGAAAATGTTTCTTTTAAAATTAAACATTTCCTTAAGAATTTTAAGAGATGAAGTAGCTCAGATAATTTCCTTGGGTTTTGCACTTGAGCAAGTGGCTAGACTTTTTGTCAAAATAAAGTTAACATTTTCTATTAGCATTTTAACTCAATAATAGCGTACCTGGACTGTTTTCTTCGAAGTGCTACTCCTTGAACAAGATAAGTTAACATTCATAGAATATTTTGGAAGATATTTCTTCATACTCTGTGGCAAAGTATCAACTTCAGCTGTCTGTTGATTCAAAAATTAGAGGTGTGCAGTAGTTGCTCTGGCAACAGAGTCTCATTTTACCCTTTTGCTCATTTCCAGCCTGTTACTAAATTACGAAGCACTGGAGGGATGCATCAAAGAGCACCTAGAGAAGCTGTTAATGTAATGAAACTGAGTCTTCATCTACTTAAAACATGTTGTGTCAGCTTGGAAAAAAGACAGGTGATTATCCCTGGAAGTTGGCACCATGTCAACTACTTAAACTTTTAAAGTTATGAAAGAAGGTCTATGCACAATACAAAAAAAAAGAAAAATCCTTCTATGGAATTTACTGACATGTTGTACCTGGCAAAACTGATTTTTTAGTTTAACAAATTATAAAATATCCTTTTTACTTTATTGGGCATGACATCTGACATGTGATTTTAGTATTTTTAAGTACTGCAGTTGATATTTTCTGTGTGTATGTCATATAAGTGTGTAGATTTATAGCGACTGTTACAAGCATTTAGCAGTAAGATTAGTCCTTCAGATGGGAAGAAACTAAGGACATGAATCTGTGTTACTGAAGGTAGTACTGTGCAATTTGTGAATTTTCTCACATGGGTTTGATGGGGGCACTTTCTAAAAAGAAAAATGTCAGATTTTTATTGGTCTAATAGAGCACCTACCTATGTGTTGCACAAGAAAATTGGTTTAAGTGTTTTTCAGTACAACAACAGTTACAACACTACAGTAAGTATCTAAAGCCCTTTGGGAATTAATATGAGGGAAGTGAGGAGGTTTGGGTTTATCAGACTTACATCATTGTGCATGATTCAGTTGTGGCAAGTCCCAGTACCTGAGGTCCCCCAAGAGCTCTGTCAGCTCCAGAAATGACCGAAACTGTAGAAAGAAGCACAATCCCAAGAAGTATGTCCTTTAAAGCCTCACACCCTCTCATACAAGTGCTCATTATACGATGTGGGTTTAGCTAGTATTTTGCTCTCAAGAACTTTCACTCTGCTTTGACAGAAGGGATAAAATTAAGGAAGAAACACATTCTTCTAGAAAAAGATGCTGTTTTGAGCATGACTCCATGAAATCAGTTTGGCTCCCTCTTTTCCAAGCATGGGAGTGCAGGCTGAACCCTTGTGTCCTAATCTCCTCAGATAAAGTGAGGAAGAATAAAAACAACAAGGTTCAGTGCTACTGGTGGAGTACCCTGACAGAGTCTCACCTCTGTCATGGCACTTTGCCAGACACTATGCTTGCAAGGCATCTACTATGCCAGCACTGTGAAAACTTTTACATGATGCAAAGATGCAAAGTGAGATGTAGGTCTCATCTGGAAACCTCTCTGTATTATTTATAAAGACTTCTGCCATATGTAGCATAGGTTCCTGGACTTATTACTTGTGTGAAGTCATGTTTGGCTATGATTTGAGAAGTTACATATGTAAGAATTGCCTTTTGATAATGTTTTTCCCCAGCATCTGTAGAATATTATCAAGTGGTAGGAGACGAAGTAATAATACCGTCCATAATGTCAGCAAAATTCCAGCTCATTAGTACAGGGGTCTTATACTGTTTCCCAGCTTGAAAAACCAGTACGAAGACTATAAAATGACACTATAAACTACAGAGCCTTGTTTAAAAGTAAGGTGCCAGATAATGCCTGTAAATATGGGTGTTTGTTTTGCGCCTTACATTGCAACCTTTTCATATGTAATTTTGTTATATTTGCAGCAGCTTCTTTTGACTGTCATTTTTGATGTGTAATGTTTTTACCAGATGGGCTTTAGAGCTGTGTTATCACTACAGTAAAAAAATCCACATGTACCGTGCTATAAAGTGCAGAACATACTAGATATGATTTCCATACCAGGTTTAGAGATCAGATATTAGTATAACTTTGCTCCAGATGCAAGATATGGGCAACAGATACAGTTTTTGTTACAGGTTTTACTAATGCAGATTTAAAATAACATGACTGAAGTTCTAAATTGATATGACAGTTGCACCTTCTCTGGATAAAAGAACCGGCTGCAATGTTATGCCTGGTTTTAAAACCAATACACATGATCTGAACCAGATTTTTCCATCATGGGTTTGAAAATTTCCTTTCAGACAAGAGGGAGTGTTTAGGAATACTTCAAAGAAAGGTAAACATGTACTTACACCTGATAACTTGTGTCCAAATCAAATCTCAGCTGAGTATTTATTATTTTCTACATCCTCTCAAGATTTCAGTGGCACTTTACTTGTGTTCTCTTTCAATTTCCATACTGGTGCAGTTTAGCTGCATGTAGTTAAACTACTAAAAAAGTGTCTCAGCCCTAAGGAAGCTCAGGTTGGTGAAAGATTGAAAGGTTTTCCTACTACTCAGAGCTCTTTTCTCCCATCTGAGAATAACACTGACAACAGGCTAATGGTACAGAAGCCAGTACGGCCTCTTCCTCTGGTATTCATCACTGGGCAAAAAAGGGACCTCGATGTGAGCTGCATGAAGAATGACACCAAGGAACTGGTCAAGAGGGTAGGAGCAATACACAGTGTTGCTGAAGAGACCAATTTATTACTTCTGATTCCTGAGGATTTTTCTTCAGAACACTGAAGAAAGGAATAAAATAGCATTGAAAAAGGAATAAAAGCTGAGGCT
This sequence comes from Psilopsiagon aymara, assembly GCA_024733675.1. Taxonomy (NCBI): domain Eukaryota; kingdom Metazoa; phylum Chordata; class Aves; order Psittaciformes; family Psittacidae; genus Psilopsiagon; species Psilopsiagon aymara. The sequence continues at coordinate 4,712 of JANRGW010024242.1, forward strand.
GTCCTTGGCAATACTTCGCAGCTAACACGTTAGAAAAGGATCCAAGGAAGATCAAAATCTAAGAGGGAGGTATCATTGCTGATGAATGAAAGCTCATAGCTGTCCATAAATATCATGTATTGTAGCATGCTCTTTAGCATATATGTTGCACTATATAAACTTTCCTGTACACTTTTTGGCATACAGTTGCAAACATTTTACAAATAGAGGCATGAAGCAGCTTGTTTTGCCTACAGCATCAAAGTCTTGCTGTCTCACAGCTTATAGTGATTCATGCTTTTCTTTGCAGGTTGGTTGACTCCCCACAAGGCAGCGTAGTATGGCCTATAGCTGATTAATAAGTTTGCTGGATACATTCATGTCCTTTTGGTTGAAAGGGTCATATGAACAAACAGATGAGCAGCCATAGATGAATAGATGATGTTCAGGATAATGTTAATTGCACTTAAGAAAAGGAGATTAGCAGAGTAAAGTAAAAAGGATTAAAATCAGTGACAAATTTTGTTGTCTTGCCACTGTTCTAATTCTCCTTGACCAGGCAACTTTGCAAAAGAAATAACAAATGAACGCAGTATCACTTTGATTAATTTTAGATTGGCATTGATATGCTCTGACTCTTTTCTTCCCACATAACATTAGAGGTAAAGGTCAGTGCTGTAAGATTTTTTTAATTGAAAGACTATCATCTTAATTTGGAAACAGAATTTTCCAGTGGACACCATACCTTGTAGAACATAAAAGCAAACAATAACAATACAGTTGACCTCAGCAGTTTTTGAACATTTTTATCAAAACCCATTTCTAAGGATGGTATCACAGAGTATATGTAAAAACACTGGTACCTCAGAGTGCTCTTTGCCTGGAAGAACTAAGCAAAAATGTGACATACCTGCTCTAAGATATACATACCCTTCTGATCAGCAAAAAGCATCTTACTGGAAATAGGAAATAATTACAAATACCACATGTATCAATATGCATTTAGATAAATTTAAAAATAATACAGTAATGAGGTATTCTAAGTGTCCTGTTCTATCTTCATATACCAGCATAGCCATATGAGATAACTAGAGAAAAGTTCTAAAGTATCTTCATGCATACTTCAGGAATTTTATGAGTACCAGTGACTTTGCACATGTAAGTATTATGGGCCAAAACTTCACAGGGATGGAAATATTTTTAGGAATCTTTTTCTCTAAAATCAGAAGTTCTTAATGTTTTAGTTAAAGAACCCTTCAGAAGTTGTCAGAACAAGGCTTGTGATTCTCTGTTAAAAATTGCCAAGTCTGCCTCTTAGTGGCCTATCTTACAGGGACTTTAACAGTGTAATGCACCAAGAGCAAATGTACTGTATATCTGTGTCATGGCTTTATCTTTTAGACACAGAGAAGCATCAAATGTCAGGACAGCCATTTGAAAGCCATTGGACAACAGTCATTTTGGCAGCTGTGGGAAACTGCTACTTATGGGATACGTACTAAACCAGGACTGGGTCCCCATTTGGGGGGTCAGGGAGGACACTCTAAGCATTGGCTTTCCCCCCCCCCCCAGTGAAATTTGAATGCTTGCTCATGCAGCACCAAAAGTAAATAAAGTAAAGAAGTAAACTGATGGCCTTGACTCAATCTAAAATCTGATTATTTTCAATCTCAGCAGAAGCTGGACCCTTATCCTTAGATCTAACTTTGTGTTATGGGTTCTTGGTGGGATCCGAACTCTTTATTGTCTTATGTACAACAAAGGCATTGAACCAGTGTCACGGAAATCCAGTGACAACAGTCCTCAAACATTTTCAGAATTTAGGGAAACATACAAAGCTTAAACACGAACCCCAAATCTGAGTGCAGACCTCCTGTGTGTCTCATAAAATCTTGTATTAAGCCTAATTCAGATCTATACAAAATCTTCTTTAGTCATCCTGTCTTCAGTGAAATCCTTTGCTGATTCCCTTTTCAGCTATAACAGAAGATGAATCAAGCAATCCTTACCCTGCGGGCACTGCACAACTCCACCCTCTAACATCAGCAATTCTGCAGCATGAGAAGGGCCTGAGAACCTAGGATTTGAATAATCTTATCTGTGGCTTTCTTGTTCTTCCTTCTCTACTAATGACAATACAGCAGAATGTTTATTCTTAGTAAATGACAAGCAAACGTTAAAGTGTCATTTAGACATTCTTCTCTAAATTGTACTAGGTACGTTAAAGTATATCAAACACTTAAAAGAACATTACTTTGTCAAGTGCCACGTATGAAAAGGTTAGCGCCAGTCTTCTTTTTTCTACATATGAATCATAGACAACAAATAAGATGTAACATTTGCTTTACTGTTTTAATCTGTACCATTATTTATGAGGGTTCTCAAAATTCTTGTAACCCTCAGAAAATATTCCAGTGTAGGCCGGTATTATTACCCTCTCATGTTACAAATGAGACACAAAGACAACACAGCTGAAATTTTCCAAAGTATCTACTGTCTGGGGCAAAGAAAGGGCATCTCAGTTTCTCAGTATCCAGCCTCAGTGATACAAGATTTTATTATCAGACATGCTCTCACATACCCGTGAGAGGTACAAATATTGTGCATCCCTGAAAAATAACCAGACCATTCGGATACATCAGGTTTTGTGCAGCAAGTATGTGAAATCTCCGGAAAAGAGAAATTCTGACTGCATTGAAGGACATCTGGGTTAGATAAAACCAGTGAGATTGCTTTAATTTTCACACTCAGGCATTCACCAGCAGATGTTGCCCAGATAGCTAATCAGGCTGCTGGAGCAATTCTGTGCAACTTCCCTTTAGATAACTTTGGCAAAGTCAGACTCATATATATGCTGTGCTCTCTACCTCAGTGTTGCTCAGGAACATTCTTCAAAAGGCATTTTTGTGTCTTTATAATTGAATTGATTCTTAAGTTGTGCCACAGGTGTACACCTTATCAAAGAAGAGCTAGCACTCCATTTGTTCATAATGCCCTCTAGGAGGAGGTTTAACATGCAATGTTTGTTGTTTCTAGCAGGTCTCTCAGCAGAGAGAGAGGTCGCTACTCAGGGAGGCACTTTCCTCCTTGGAAACAAGAAAAGAAATCACCGGGAAGGAGGGGAAAATGCATCTGAGTAACAGGAGGTGATCTTGTCAATCTTAAAGCCACTAGAAAATGATCATGAAAGTCTTTTGTTAGAGAAGCCTATAATGGTACTATTGCTGTCTATTGTGGCCACTAACAGCAAATAGCCTGCAAGAGCAGGGGAGATGTAGGATTAGACAAATTGTGAAGAGGGATTCCGGGTGCTTGAAAAGTGCATTCCTGCTCATCAAGTTCAAAGGAGTAAAAATAGTGTCATCCTTAGTGGAAGTATTTCTATAAACAAATTGACTTTTAAAAACATCCATGGCATAAATGGAATAATGTTAATGATGTACTATTGGATTTTTTCCACAAGTAGAAACAGAAAAGCAACTGTATTCACTTATGTTGAGTTGGAGACTGTTGTTCAGTATGTTTTCTACTGCTAGAAATTGCAGCCATTGTGGAAAGAAATTTTTTAGAAAGTTTAATTAGTATCATATTTTTTTGTGCATTTTAAGAATAAACCCAGTTAGTAAATTTTTATTCAGAGGGCTCATCCTTACCCACCTGTGTATTTCTGGGGATATCATTGAGTTGAATCTATAGGCATATATATATCTATCTCAAATAAGCCAAAGCAGTGATTAGATGATTCCTAATGGAAGAGGGACTGAGCACCAGCTCCTTCTGTCCATCTCAGCAATATCATTCGTCCTTCCTAGCTGTGATTTGCAGGGATCCTTGCCCAGTCCATCCTCTGACTTCAACACTTAGTGGCCCTATTGCTTAAGTAACTTAATCATAGTTTGCTCATTAACGAGGAAATTGTTCTTCCATAATGCAGTTGCAATGCATGAAAAGAACTTCAAGAAGACGATGATAGACACAAGATGTTACACTGAATGGCAGCTGCTAAATATAAGTGTGCTGATAAATGTCTATGAAATGACTTCATACGGTAAGACAAGCTAAACGTTTATTTCTAGCCTTCATTAAAAGTTACCTTACTAAAATTTTCAAAAGCATCAAAGTTACTAGCTATTTTGAACTATTCTTACTCTATGAGAAGGCAGGGATATTTTTTCTCTACCATCTTGTAGCATGCACATTATTAGTTCACAAACTCACAGTACATAATAAGTGACCATAGATAAGAAAAGTGCCCTTGACAGTAGCTGTCTACTCTGCAAAGTAATGTTGTTTCCAAACACCTGAATAAAAGCACATTAACAGCAGGAGTCAATGAAGGTAGTTTTATGATTTTTATTTTTAAAGAAAGACTTTAAAAGTGCCCCTGATACTTTTATAGAATATTTCTCAACTGGATTTTTCTTGAACAATACTTACAACATCCTGATCTTTGCGGTCAAATCACTCTTTCAATTGCATGCTGTGCAGTTCTGAAAATTTGGAACAAGTCTAAAAGTTTAAAGGACGGACTTTAACTGCTAAGCTTAAACATAGAGAGATTCAGGCTTTCCTGGCATAGCTCTTTCTGCAGGTTTCCATCTTTTCTTTTTTTTTTTTTTTTTAGATATATTACAGTCTCTACAAAATGGAAAAGAAATCAAGTTTAATACCTAGCAAAATAATCTACTGAGCACACATGACAACTGCTGGTAACAGAAAGCTTTATCATTTCAAAGTACTGAAGATTGTCACACAGTTAAGGCACTGGCCTGAGTCTTAAAAGACATGATGTTAAGTTTCTGGTTTTACACCCAGTATATATAAACTTGGAAAAGTCACCTGAAAGTTCTGCGACCCTTCTGTAAAATGGAGACAACGTCACCTCTTTTCTATTCTTCCTTCTTCTGTAGGCTTAGACTGAATACCTTTCAGGCCCAGATCTAGCTCTTTTGTGGGAATGGACAAGAGGACTCCAATTTAATTTGGTACTTTGAAACAAAAGAAGGATGATCCAAATCTTTTTATCCTTAATCCTTTCACAGTAAATGAAGCAAACAGAATGCAAAATACATCCCAAAGGGTGTATTACATGAACTTGGGTATCTAAACTGTATTTAAACAAGCAAAAAAATTATTTTACTGTTTTAGAGTAGAATCTGAGTATTCTGCAAAACACCATGGACTTGATTTTCGTTTGCTTTTTTTTTTCCTGCAGCAGAATATATTGCATCTGTGTCAGCAAACCCTAGGCCTTGTCCTAAAAAAATAGCATAGCGTACTTTGATCAAAAACTTTATGTTCTGTTTGAGCTGTAAGCACTTTAATGTCAGTGATGGGGATGAGACCCATGAGAAATTCACACAAAACTTTCTGATACTTGATTTGCCTCAAGACCAGATCTTAGAAGTTGAAACTAAAGATATCAAAATATGTCTCCTGGAATTAGCAAAGCAATTTGAGCTGGATAGGAATGCAGCAGTCCTTACTATGATCTCAAAAGTCCTTGCATATTTGGTCCTTTATAGTGGAAAGTGGAGCAGGGCAAGAAAGAAATGCAGCGTTGAGCCTGATGCCCATTACCATTTGTTAGCAGTTATTGAGAAAAGAGTTTCTTTAGGGTACCATGTTCTCCTGATCTCCTATAAGGTTCATATGCACCCCATTGCATCACCAGTTTAAAGAGAGAAATTCTGGAAAGAGAGCAGGCATTTTAAAAGTAATTAAAAAATAAACCTAACAGTGGTGGACAGCAATTCAGAAAGCACTAATGCAAAGCACCTGAAAGTTAAGTCTTTCCATCGACTTTGTAAGTTTTTGAGAGTTCAAAGCTCTCTTTAGCAGGCAGGGGACCACCTTTGAAGGTGCCTGGAAGAAGTCAGTCAAGAGAGATTTGAAGAGAGGGAACGTTAAATTGAAGAAGAGATTTCAGGAGCTTCATATCAGGAAATGAAACATATACTGGTGTCATTTCTTGTCAAGTGCTAGAGCAAAATAGAAAACTTCCAAACAACTGGGCTGTTCTTTTCTACTGGGTCTTATGTATGTAAGGTGTTAGCACTTCAATATAAGCACATGCATGTAAGACAGTGACTTGATTTAGATGTCAACTGTTGGAAGTTTTTGTTTCTGAATGTGTGTCTCCTCTTCAGAGAGACACGGTTTTAACTGATAGGGCATCCAGGATTAAAAATTCTGACACTGAACCCTCTATTTGAAGCAGGTATCCAAATTCTAATTCATCATTTGGAGAAATTAGAAGCAAGGTTCTCATTCTTCCAGTTTGTAGCATCCCAGGCACAGTGATAAAACTTACACATCCAAACCTGCTCAACCTACAGTTCTTGTTGCAAGGCCTTGAGAGAGGCCATGGAGTGGAGGGCTATGGGATAGAAGCACAGCACCAGGGTTCCATGTCCAGCTCTGTTCCTAACCTGCTTTGCAGTACTGGTCACAAGGTTTGAAAGCAATAAAACAAGAGCATTAGTGAAAGGCGCTGTTCAGAGAAGATGGCCTGTAGCAAAGCTGCTGTTGGGGTACAAGTCAACAGCCGCACTTGCTGCGAGTCCTCCACCAAAGTGCTTCAGACCAGGTGCAGCTTTGCAGACCTACCCAATGCCAACTCTAAAGGTGACCTAAAGGTGACCGTGCAGCTAGAGACTCGCCCACCCAACCTCACCTATGGGTTCGGATGAAACAGTTGCCTTTCAATCCTTTAGTGTTTTTAATTGTTATTATTTCTTTAGATTTTATGTAACAATAAGAGGGAGACTTCAGTTCCTGGATGCAGCAACCCCTCCCACAAATCAAAGAATATGACTTTCATTCTGAAAAGACTAAATAAATATGTCCTGAATACAGAGGGGAATGGATTCTAAACACCCCGAAATCCTAAAACAATTGTTTCTTTCATTTGATTTATCCCCAAAGGTTCAATACATGTATCTCACAGTGTCTGGGCGGTTTTTAGAGTCAGGGCTTTGTTGCAGGGGAAGAAGTGTTGAAAGATGTCACAAGAACAATGAAACGGAAAGTGTAACCAAGGGATTGGGATTTTGGCTTTCAGGTAGAGCTGGTGATCTGGGAGATCTGCATTATCTTGAAATGACCTGATTTTCAGTGCATCAGATGCTCTGCACTTTCTGAAAGTCTGTGGAGTGGTCTGAAGTCAGTTACGAGAAATCGCTAACCTGCTCCCAGTCGTGTGGGTGTGTGGAAACTCTCCCTGGCAGAGAGACCAAATGGCTGAGTGCTATCTCCACCTGTCCACCATGCTGACAGCCCATTTTAACTTTCTTCAACAAGAAAGCAAAACCCATCTTGTTCTCTTAAGCCCTTTCAGCTTTCTGAAGGAGTCCTGCCGTATGGATTCATGTTTCATATGGATATATTCATGTTGCATATGGAGCACATTTCACCTCTCCCTGAAAAGCACCAGGGCCTTGACCAGGCTTCCAGTTTCCTAGATAGGGAAGAGCATCTTGCTGAAGGGGACAGGGCAGTGCTTTTGCTGTCACTGAAGACAGCTAATTTGGGAAGCCTGACTTGGTACTGTAGCCAAGTCTGAGTTCTCACAGCATTGTATTTAAGGGTAGGGAGCTCCCCACCCAATTGTGCAACCTGAACAACCCCTTTTGCCCCCTTTTGCCTTTGTCAGAGAATCTCTCAGGTGCTTGACACACTTCAGGGCTTCAGATCTGCAGAAGCACAGCTTGACTAATCACTCTTACTGTCAGCTTGCAAATGCAGTACTTCCTGTAAGGCAGACAGCAGTTCCTGACAATCTTTTAGTATTTGATTTTGATTTAATTAAATAGGTGTAACCTACTGGGGGATGGGGAGTATCCTAATCTGAGGGGGGGGAAGGTTGCATGTCTGCATGATGTGGAGGAATCTTGATCATCTAGAAAGAATTAATGGACACTTCTGTACTGTACTTTGTCAATATATGGAATAAGCAACAAAGAAATATTCCTTTCCTTGCTACAGTCCTAACAATAAGAGAGGACTTATTAACCTCTGAGGTGTCTCTAATTGCTTTTGGGCTTTGTGTCAGTTGGATTGAGTATTCCCCAAAAAACCTGTTTGAATAATTTTGTTCATTTGGTGGAGATCCTGCTCTTGCTTTACACTGGAGGGTTTTCAGTCTTGGTAGAGTTCTTCAATAGCCAAAGTTGCCAAAGTTCTTTGGTAGCCAAAATACCAACAGTTCTATCTGTATCAGGATTTTTTCTTCCTGTGGGCCAGTCTCAGGGCAATAGTAATTCCTCTTTTCCATTTTTTTTCTTTTTCCACTGCTAAAAACATAAATATGGCTGAGTCTTCATGCCTCTTTTGAAGCAGAAATCCCTTCAGAGTCTGGGAAGGAACAGGTTAATATTTTGTCCCTGGTCTGCTGCAGGTGTTTGTCCTCATTCAAGGATTACAAGAGAGCCCAGGTATGGCAAGGCTAAGCTGGAGCAAATTGCTCTATAAGGAGGGCCTATAAGAGAGACCAAGCGGAGGGTTAAGCACCCTGGGCTAAGGGGATGGCTTATTTATTTAATTCCCTTTTTAGCTTAGTTATGTGAAATCCTTTTACTTTTTGATAGTAGCTTTTTCCCCTCCTTTCTTCCCACTCCCCTCTACCTAATTTGAATGGGGTTCTTTGGGCATCCTTCATTGGCTCCCCTGACCTGTCGCACTTCTCAGGCTCTTTTTATCTCATAATTTTCTTTCTATTTTACAAGTTTCAGTATGTCTAATTGTTTCCATACTGGAGGCTTTTTAAGCTAACAGGTCTAGAAAAATTGCAAAGACTATTGGACACAATTATTTTATTTTCCCTGTGGTCCTTTGTATGTAAATGCAAGTCCATTTCATTCCAAGGAAAGACAGTTGAAAATTGGCCTACATTTCTGTTGGGAACTGTCTCATGTTACGCAGTGCTCAACTTCATGGAAAGATAGGGTTTGCAGGATGTTGTGAATTTGAGAAGGAAAATGTAAAGAATATGCAGTCAAAAATGTAACAGGTGCTTGCTCACCACATATTGTAGACTGTCTTGTTCTTTAGCTCAGATGAGTTTACAATTAGGGGTAGATAATTCTTTCAGAGATCTATTGTTCTTTTAGGTTTTTTCTTTTTTTTTACAAGATAATTACAACTATTATACGCTGTTAGATTTTGATTCATAGAAATGACAAATTGCATCAGTAAGAACTCTATGTTCATAATATTAAGGTATGTTCCTGCTAAGGACAATAACTAAGTATTTTGCAGTAATATAATGAATTATAGGATTTGATGGTTTAAAGAGTGGGTCTAGCTGCTGGGAATCTTAGTGTACATAATGACTCTGGACATTTCTAGGTCTACAGTTACTCTTGTATCTTGGCAATATATTCTCAGCATGCTCATTTATTCTTCCGATTTACAGGCAGGAATTCAGCCATATATCTTCAAATTAATCTAGTTCCCTCTTAGTGTTATTAATGAAGTAATCACTCTGAGGTTTTGGGCCAAAGAGTTTCATTGATCTGCTTGAGGTGAGAGTGGGAATCTGTAACAGATCTCCTGAATCTTAGTTTCCTTACTTGTCTCATTTAGATTTGTATTGTCTGTCCTAGTCTGCTGGGTGATGGATCTAACAGTGCTGTTTGTAAAGGTTTCAAGGTGTAGTCAGTGTTTCCAAAGTATTTAAGAGTCTCAGATAAAAAGAAAATGCAGTTTTTAAACGCTGAGGGACATTGCTGCTGATGGATGAATGACGGATTGTGTTGTATTTATGCTCTGGAATAATTCAGTGAAAGATCCAGTAGTTAGATGTGGATCCAACTTCTTGTGAATCTTGTGGATGGTTGTTTTTTTTCCTGGCTTGCAAAGAACAGGGTAGAACTGCAGCATGGCAGCATGGGTACATACTTCGTCCTTTTCTTTGTGCTTGGCTTAGGAATGTATACAAGATACAAACCTGTGTGAATTTAAGAGGTATTTATGTGGTGTAAGGATGCTATTTAATTGCAGCCCAGGTGATTTTTAATCCAGATTTCTCTATTCCCTTTCACAACCCCTTCATTAAAAAATAAATTAAAAAAAAAGAAAAAAAAAAAAAAAGAGGGGCTTTTTTTTTTTTTTCGCTCTGATTTGATTACAAAACCCACTACTAACAGAATAGCAGCCAGTGTGCACTAAACCCCTTTTTAAGTAATGTGTTAAAGCTTCTTCTCCTTACTGGGCACCTTTGCAATAACTTTTTCAGCAAGATTTCATTTTCTGTACAGTTGTATTTAAATAGCAACAAAGGCCAGACCTCCTTAATGTTCAGGTTCAAAATTTGCCTTGAACTTCATTGGAGTAGAACTACCTCTTTCATCTTTGGGAGTTTCCAGGTAGTTTGATCAGACCAAGGAGCCTTCATCCGTGCTGGAACCTCTGGAGAGATTTTGTAACGGAAACAACTAGTAAGCAGCACAGCAGTGGATACCCATGAACTCATACGCTAGCAAAGCTTAAGCTATTGATACTGCAGGATGAAAGAGCTTAAGGGAAGGGATTTTTTGCCCAGTACCATGAAGTGACAACTGCAGAATATTCAGCTCAGCAGTTCAGTGTCCTTTACTGCAGATGAGGTTAGGGGCAATGAGGCTAGACTCAGCACCCCAGTGCTGGTTGTAACTCATGTATGCTGTTAATCAGCCAATTTGACTCTGCTGGCACTTTGAGCTGTTGTTAGAACACCTAGATCCTTTCTTTACAGCAGCTGTTAAGTCTTGCTGTTTGGTCTTACCTCCTGCATTGAGTCATCACTTCTGGAGGCTTTGGTTTTAGAGCCATTGCAAAAGCTGTTTCTAGAGGAGAAAGACTTATCGGTTGAGACAGAGAGAGCTCTGTTAGGTGTCATTGCTTTTTAATATGAAAACAAAGTATAAAAAGAAAAAGCAGGGAATGGAAGATGGTAAAGTGTGGGATGGAGATTTAAATGTAGGGGAGGAGACACTAGAAGATGTAAATTCTAATTGTGTTTGTAGAAATATAGCTCAACACTCATTTAGTTTTTTGCAAATTTTTGATAAAATGAGAAAATACATATACAGGGTTCAGCACAAAAATCCGTCTTTTTTACAGGTTGTGAAAAACATCAATGTTTTGCTCCATTTACTGAATTCCTGCTCCCTAACATATTCTGATGGACATGTGCTTCACTTCCTGCTCACTGGGCCTGTTATATATATATTTCTCTGCCTGACTTAAGAGGCGATTATAGGCATCTACAAAATGAAAAGATTTTTTTGTATTTGTGAATTTTTTAATCTTGCATGGAAAGATACAAAGATATGTGGCTTGAAAATAGAAATTAAAGAAATTCAGAATAGAAACAATTTATATATTTTAAGAAGGATAATTAACCTGGGAGACATAGTGGATTCTCTGCCATGGCAACTTTTTAAATCAAGTCTTGGTATCTTTTGCTCTGGTCCATATTTAGAACAAATATGTGGAAATATTACACAAAGGTGCTATAAAAATATTAAATCAGAAGGAAAGAGATGAATGTTGCTACTTGATGACTTTAAAGCAGCAAGAACAGGGTGAACAATCAGATCCTGATCATAAGAGACTGAACTTCTTTAGACAATGCATCTTGCTGCACAGGGAGCATGCTGACCATGAAGAAATGCATACTGTTCAGGTACAAAGCTCAGGTACAAGCCGATCTGACAATCAAATCCTAACAAGTAGACCCTTTGAAAAAGGTCTTTGAACGCAACACATTCACTTTGTGTTATAGGTTGCTACTGTGTTACATCATGCTCCTGAAGTACATTGCAGAAAGTCAAGTAACACCAATGGAAAATAGTAATTTATGGAAAAACACTTGTTTTAAGACAACATTTGTGTAGTTTTTGCTATCAAGTCTTCATTTTGGTTGTCCCCACTTCAGCAGTGTTTTGAGTATGGAGATTCTGCTAGAAGGCTGGCAGCTTAAAGCTCATGAGTTTGATGCACAAGGAAACTTCCAGTCTCTTATTCCTCCGTTAACAAGCAGGTTCCGCAGCACTGAAACAATTAATCATCAGGATGTTTTCACCAAACCTGACAGCATGGCTGGAAATTTTTTAGCTTCTTCTATTCTTCCTTGTCCTTATCCCCAGTCATTTCCGTTACTCTTCTACATCCTGAAAAAGAAAAAAATCAAAATGTAGATTAAAATTCCAAGTAAAAGTATTTCTTAAGGAAAAATATTAGTTGCTAGACACAAGTACACCACTCACATTCTGACAAAGAAGCAGACTGTACCCTGCATGTTCACTTGTTTCTCCACAGGTTCTGTTTATAGCGAGTTATTTCCTTTTCATTTTCAGTATATTCCAGTTGGAAATTCCTCAATGAGCATTTATTGTAATGAGAGTCATATAAATCTGGAAAAAGAAAAAGGGTGGCGTGCCAGAATGGGTGACTTAATCTCACCCAATGACAAAATAAGGTGTCTGTCTCTGTGAGTTTTATGAATGAGTATATAATTTGTCAGTGCTGACTTTTTTTTTTTTTTCCCTTTCTTTTCTTTCTTTTTTTTTTTTTTTTTTTTTGTTGAAGTTGGGATTTTGGGAGTGGTGGGATCTAAGGCTGGTTCAACCCTAGCTTTCCTAAAAAAAACATTAATCCCATGAAGACATGTACAGATGTGTTCAAATGTATTTTAGTTGTTAATGGGATTTGAAATGTTTCTTAATTAGAACTGAAATTCTCTAACCACAATGTTCATTAAAAGGACAGTCCACAGTAGTATGGTCATAGGCTGACTGAACACTGAAGAGCTGGCTAGGAGAATGCTGGCTGGGGAAGGCAGGAGATGCCAGTTTGCTTTTGAGGCTGTCAAAAATAATTCTGGTTTTGAGGGTTGCTTTTGGGCCTTTTTTGTTGGTTTTTTTTTTTTTTTCAGGGTCCGGAGTAGGATGGCTGATGAGCTCCTTCCATACAGACTTCTGACACCTGTCAGAAAGTAGTGGTTTTCTGTTGCGGCCAACACATGCCAGATTCAAACCAATGGCAAGAGGCAAAAAGGGTCCGTATCCCATTAGCAATCTTCCTCTGTACATTTCTTCTTTTGTTAATTTTTAATATCCTTGAAAATTTACACTGCAGAACCTCACTAGCACCAGTCAATCATAAAATAAGACAAAAGAAGTTTAAGTGCATCTATTTTGAGGGCTAGGCATATTCTTTAATTCTGATGCTTCATCTCCATTCTCAGATATGCTGCATAATTCTTTTACCTCTTTATGTAAATAAACGATATATCAAAGCTTTCAAGTTTAATTTTCTTAAAGTTTTTTAGACATGGTAAAGGATGTGATCCAAGAAACTAGAATGTAATTACAAATAATGCATCGCCTGTATAACCTGTCAGAAGTTTTCTATCTCTTATAAAGCCATTTCAGCATATACTTAATTTCAGTTTGATAGAAGAACCACTTTCATAGGTTCTTTTAGATTGACACATTTAAAATGACATCAGTTCCTAGTTTTAAACCCATTGTTAGTAAGCTTCTGTTGCTATTTATGTTAGAAAACATGTGCATATATGTCAAAACAATGCATCAACTTTGCTGATTGGCTGAAACTAGATTGTGTTGCCAAGGTAATGGAACAATAGCTTTTAATCTTTTTTAAAATGTTTGTTTCACATTGCAAATTTCATATTTAATTTTCAAAAAGTAGACATGAATTATTATTTTAAAAAAATTTTTTAGACTACTGGTGCATTCTGCATGTTTTATGAAATGTGCACAGACATACACATGAATAGAGTAAATAATTAAATGGTTTATGTGAGGCAAATATTTATTAATGTGTTACTGGATACTCAACCAGCTTTTCAGTGTGGTATGTTTCGTATTTATTGTTTACCTCTGAAGCAGTACATAGTGATTTCATCTCCTTCACAATTTGGTTATCTTCTTAATGTAGGACCTATGTCTTTTTTTTTTTTTTTTTTTTTTTTTTTTTTTGTCAATGTCAACTGCATTGCTGTCACTATCAAAATATGAGTAATTATTGTATTGCATTATTGTCATATTTTGACTTGGAAAGATACCTCTCCACTCAACTGGAAGAAGTTTCACTATTTTTGTAATTTATTTTTGATTTAGAGATTCTAAATCTCCAATGTATATGGCCACTATTTTTATCATAAGCATTTCCTGCTCATGTCTGGGGGTGAATCTTGATTCTTTGGTATGTAACTCACATAGGAATTATCAAAGTTTGCTATTTCCTTTCGTTTTCATTATAAAGCAAACCTAGTGGGGTCAGGCTAAACCTGGAGATCACCACTGAAGCTTCATCTGTTCAAATGAAGCCATCAGTTCAGGCTTAAGTGGGCCTGCGAAAGAGATGACTTCCCTACACACACTTTTCCAAAGTAATTGTCATACTATGAAAGTGTTAAGTGAAACACGGACAACTGTATAACTTTGGAGCAAACTTTTCAGGTGGCTTTGTTGTTTTTCTGGTGGTTTGTTGCTTGGTTGTTTTTTTTTTTTTTCTCCTAAAAATGGGAAACTCACATTGAATCTTTCACCTAGAAATTTGCCTAATGTGTTAGGAAATCAAAAGTTACTTGTATGAAGATTATTGTCCCAAGCTTTGCTGGTGGTTTGTCGAAGAAATTACTGTATCCATCAGAGGATAGGAGTGGCTACATATGCAGGCATAATTCCAGTGAAATGGTGCATTAGGTCCGTCAGTTGATTGCATCAAAGAGGTTATGAGAACAGTGTGTGTCTTCTGGTTAAGGATGTATCATCATGCTTATTAGGACACGTTCCAATAATCTTCGGATTCTTTTTAGTAGATGGCAAAAGAAGATCAGAGAGATCTTAAACATGTAGGCTATTTTTAATTGATGGCTGAAGAAGATCAGAGAGATCTTACACCTGCACAAGGTTTCATTGTCCTTTGCCATATTATACTGAAATGTTCTGTAATTGTAGCTTCAATAACTTAATAAATACTACACACAAAGTCTTAAAGAGCATGTGTTCCAAGAAATTTCTTTACTAAAGAAAGCACATTGTTGATATGATTACAATGGAGAGATTTATGTTGGGAAAGATCAACAAGTGCAAATACCAACTCCCCAGGTTCTACCTGAAGAATGAGAACAAACATTATATTTCAGCAAAAAGGAAGAAATGCACTTAGAACACTCTTGGCCAGTTCTTCAGGAATCAGTTTTCACAAGAATCCTGGTTTGTATTCCCAACCCACTCTTTGATGTTATCTAACCGTTGTATCAACTGTTTTCCTACTACACTATTTTGAATTGCTTTCCAAGGGTTTGTATAAATGTAAATAGCTAGGCATTTTCTGAGATCAAGTTACACCTAAAATACTTTAAACAATAGTATTGATTTTAATGAATAAACTGCACTGTATTAGCACTTCCAAAGAAGTAGATTTAAAAAGTAGCGTGTGAAAATAATGAAGTTCTGTAATAATTGATTTTACAAATAGTATAGCCTACCTGAAAACTATAGGACTATTAGAGACTATGGCTGTGAGATGGAGCATTATTTCATGTTAATAAGATGCTATGCTCAATGAGCAGCTGTAAATATTAAGAAATACCATGTAGATTCTTTCAAAGTTTGGTGAAACTTCATAACAAAATCTGTAACCAATGACAGTCACAGAAATACACTGAGTTGAATATAGGCTTGAACAGAAGAAGCTTAACACATTCTCAGGGGAATTCTTGGCAAAGCAGCAACTCATGGGCCATGTCCTGTCAAGGAATGAGAAAAAGAGGTGTCAGTACAAAGAATATGCCAAGACCTTCTTGAGTAACTTAAAGGTTATTTCACAGTCTGGAAGAAAGTTTTAGACAATTTGGCATTCACGCTATTTAATGCCAAGGGGCAGGTGCTATATCCACCTAAGACTGTGAAGTATTTGTGTGCTATTAATCCTGGCCATAAACCAGAAAGTGGCTTAGGTAGAATATAGCTCTATTCCCACATCAGTGAATGTAACAAGTATGGAAAATGATACAAACCTAGCCCTTTCATGTTATATTATTAATCTGAACTGGCACAACATAAGTCCACTTTTACAACAAAGATTGGACAAAGAATGGGAAAGGAACACATGTTGACTATTCTCACCACAAATCTAAATAATCTGATCTGGTGTGTGGTCCTTCTCAGAAGTTTGTCCAAGTCTGGTTACAAAATTACAGTGTAATTTTATATTTATTTATTTATTTCTTATTGTAACAAGAAGAGACTCAGTATGCTGTCTACCTAAGAAAAGGCTCAAGTTTGCAACAATTTCAGTTACTATTAAGGACTTCAGTGAGAAGAGCACTTAACATTTTTGGGTGTCAGAAACTCTTTAATTGAAAAAAGTCGTAGTTACATTATATACTTGAGTGGTGTAGGTTTTTCCTCACCCTTTAAATGTACCAAGCACCAATCTTTTAGCATACTGTGGGTTGGAATAACCACTTCTGAACACTCTTTCAGAGTACATGTTCTGTACTTTAAAAAGCAGCTGATTCCACCCCCTTGCTGTTTGGCTTTTCACACTGAATAGAATACAATATTCATGAGTGAGACCAGATCAACAGCCTCCAATAATGATGCCTTCTCTGCACAGAGCAGCTGCTCAGTGGTTTCCCCATCCACCCTCCCCAGGCTTGTGCTTCAAACCTGTTCTGAGGATATGACTTCAGGGAGTGTGGGAGCAAGGGAGCTGTCACGTCCCTCCAATTCCCCACGTCTCTTCTGACACTATCAGTTTGTGACAGCTGTGAGGGTGACTTTAGAGATACACTCTCCCTGTTGGGAACTGGCCTGTGAAGCCTTCGATACATGTCACAGAGGCGATTCAGTGTCTGCCATATGGTGCTGCCACTTTGACATGGTTGCATTGCGTTTAAACTGGTATCTAGAACTGCTTTTAGCTGCTTTAAACTTGCTGATTCACCCTTGTGACTTGCGTCCTTCATGCCTTGCTAAGGAGGTTCTTTGGGACTTGCTGACTCACCACACCCAGACCTGCTGTGTCACCTCTGTGTGCCTCTGTCTCAAGTGTGTGGTGACACCATGACTCACTGAACCAATACTCCGTGAATTGCTAAGTTGTAGTTTGCTCTCCTGCCGCTTTGCAGTGTCATGACTTTGCAACAGAGTTGTGACTTTGTGACACATCTGCCTCCCTACCCATCGCAGCATGTCTGGCTGCTTGCTACGGACTGTGCGCTGTCCTCTGTCTCTCTTCAGTGTGGTTTTAAGTCTTTTCAAGAAACCTGAGAGATATTTTCAGATTGATGCCAAAGTGCAGGAGGCAGGCAGAAAGTACAAGTACAGGCCAAAAAGACAACCAAGTGCAATAGGTTGTCTTTTTTTAACTTGGTATTGTTTGTTCATCACTTGCCTTGCCTCTGCGCTGTTGCTGGTTTGCTCATTTTTGTTTCTACTTGTGCTTGTACAGTTCGTTTCCTAGAGTTATCCAGCAGGCTGTTAAAATCCAATATTGCATTGAAAACTGAACTTGTAAAGTCTCATCTGCCCATGGTCCCACAGCCGTGGTGGGCTGGACCAGGACTATTCCTTCCCACACCTAGGATTCATCTTGCCGTGTTTTCTTATGCCACCTAGCAGCTACTTGCTCTCCTCCCTCACATACTACTGCTGAAGGAATCAGTCTACTTACCTTTAGAAAACGTGCCCATCTTTCGCATGAAGTGCAGTGCCCTGAGCAAGCAATGGAAAATGACGGAAGCTGTTGGAAATCTGGTGTAAAAACATGAGCTACTGTATGACATATCCTGTGTCCTGTTCATGAAGGCATAAATGCCTTTTTTTTTTTTTTTTCTGTAGTCACTATGAAGCATAATGTCTCACCTTTCATACAGTACTGACATTGCAGTCATCCACGCACTCTCCAAGGCAGTGACCCTCAAAAAATTAGCTGCTCTAACCAGTTCAGCCTGGCCATGCCAAAGCAAAATTCTCTTTCTGTGTTCTAGCAACACAAAGGTTAAAGGACTCCCTAGAGTTAGCATGCTGAAAAGCAAGGTAAAGTAGCTAAGCACCAGGATGGCTTTTGTGGTTTATAATATGTCAATTTGTACAGTAAATAGGGTCTGTGTTTACTGCTTCCCTGCAGCAATGACTATTAATAATAAAAGGCCTTGAAAGGAACTGAACTTTCATGATAAAGTATTTCTGACAGCTATCTTCTCAGCACAACAACTGTCGTCCCCAGAGACTCATTCAACATTCATTTAAATCATGGAGAAAGACGACCAGCTTGGAAGATGTTTTTTTCTGGAGTGCAGAAGGGCACTTTGATCCTAGCTCAGATAACAGCTGCTCTACCTGGGCGGATTTTTGGGTAGATGTATCCTTCAGCCCAGGTAAGCCTCAGGGGAGGTGTCTGGTTGACCTCAAAGCTCAGGCAAGGCACTTGATACCTGAGGGAGGGTCTTTGAATTGGCAGGAGGACCTGGCATCACATTTTATCATTCTGTCAGTCTCGCGTTTCTGGCGAGACACAGCATACACAGGAAGGGAACTCCTGAAGGGATTCAAGTCGCACCTTGAATTTATTATTTTTTTTTCCCCCATTGTAAAATAAAAAGGAGGCAGAAAGCCAAAATACTTTGATTAGATTTTGTCTGTACTACTGTGTTTTCTCACTGCCCCTGGAGAGTACAAAGCACTTCATTTGAAATCCATGACCCTGATTTCCTGAAGCTGGAGCAAAAAGCAAATATCTGATACTTGATAAACTTCTCAGAGGAAAATGAAAGAGTTCATATCATGCCTGTAAGAGCTACAGTGATGGTTATTATGGATATTTCTGCAGTAAACAGACAATACTAGTTACTGCAAATGTGCCAAATAATTTAGTCCTTATGCAGGCAAAAATCCAACTGAAGTTAATTTTAGATTTGTTTGGGTATGATCTGACAAAAATTGCTGTATTTTCTTTTTGTTCTACCACCAGGATCTATGCTGGTCCATGTAAATGAATGTGTGAGATATGTGGGATTTTTTGACTGCAGAAGTGAAAAGGTACTAGTTTTTCAAAACTGATTTCTCTTCAATAATTCTTTTTTCCCATGCCTGGCTTTGTGATACTGAGGTAAATGCAGAGTAAGCCAGAGAGAGATTTCACTAATGAACTTTTTCATTTTTTACTGCAAGGCCATTGGGAAACAGCTTCCTTAAGTATTAGTCCTTCATTTATGAAATTTTTTTTCTCACCAAGGACAATTTATTACTCTCACTCAACCTAAAGTGGGAAAAGCCTCAAGATACCCCTTGATCTGGAATCTCACATTATAACCTTGATACCTGTTATTAAGTAACAAATGAAGTAATACTTCTTTCAGTGATAAAGTCACTTCCTGAATCTAGTATCTTGCAAAACAAAGTATATCCTTGTATTGATTGTCTTCTAAACAGCTTCAGAAGACTTTCAGGAGAAATAAGAAATATATGAATAAGCTGATCATAGGCTTTCTGAGCTTAATTAAAAGGGTAAAAACAGTGGTGCCATTGTGGAAAAACAAATGGAACAAGTGCTTAAAAAAAGGAGCTGAAACTTTCTCAGTCAATACAGGTGGGGGTAGCAAAGTTGCACCCCAAATTACTGTTGAGTTTTCAGTTCAGTTTCTTGCTTTGTGACATCCCAAGGCAGAGACCTTGTACAGCCCCTTTTGCTGGGCTATGGAAGCTCTCCATGCTATTATGAGCAGGGGTAGGGAGAAATTTTTTCAACTGTAGAGTTCATGAGATAAAGATAGTGGAGTATGGAGCTAGGATGGGAGCTCTGCACAGGGGTGGCTTTTGCTGTTTCTGAACAAAAACCTGCTTGTGAAGAGAACTGATGTGCACAAAGTGAAGCCCTGCAGCCAATTTTCAGTGACTTTCACAGTCGCTTTTCTTGCATAAAGTCAAGGGAGAAGCCAGCTGCAGTGCACACACAAGAAGGTGTCCTGTGGCTTCCTGTGGCATTGAGATGTGGCAGAAAGTCAGGAAGGTAAATCAACCCTGCTTTGGAAAAATTCAACTGCTGAAAGAGGCTTTGGAAGAGATGTTTGAGGATGAAGAATTTGTCTGGTGCTTTTGTACATAGTTTACGCAGCCAAGCTTTTAAACTGCTAACAGAATACAGAGCCTAGAAATGTTCACAGTTGCTCCAAAGTTTAAGGGTTTTGTCCTGTTGAGTCATTACATTATCTGAGTTTAAACCAAAGAGTTTTCAGTTCTGAATAATTTAGGTGAAAGAGTTAGCCCTGGGCCAGGTGCTCTACTTAGGGAGATGGTGAAATGAATTATTCAGAAGAGGAGACAGGTAAAGCAGATGGGAAAGGCCACCAAAACAAGACACCCAGAGGGCAGCTGTTTTACAGGACCCCTGGTCCCCTCTGAAGCACCTCACTTACTAGGAGGTCTGCGGTAATGAGCCAAGCAGTGGTGCTGGAAATTATTTTGTTAATTTGTGTGATGGTCACAGGGAACACAGGTCCTGATGTCTAGAAGAAATCACCACTGTGTTTAAGCCTGTGCAACCCATGCTTTAATGTTAACAAGTACATTTTTAGAGGATTTAGGACAAAGGTTCCTAAATAATTTGATTTTGAAAATGAATTTCACTGAGAAGGGGAAAAATACACTCCTCAAATTATTGATTCTATTTAAACAATGACATTTTCCAAACCACTAATCCTATAACATCATCCAGTTGCATTTTGTCATCCATACATATCCAGATTTTTAATTCTGAATTAACTTGTGTAATTTTGAGTATGTTTTTCAAGGCAATTTGGGATTCTTACTATTTCTGTTTATCGGCATATGTGCCAATTTTTATAGAGCTCATCATTTCAACTATGATAAATAAATCCCTTTGTTATTAAAAGTGCTCAAATAGCCCAGGAACTTATGCCAAAGTACTGAAAAGTTCTAAATTAAATTGCCATTTTTACTGACAAGTGAATATTTTACTGGCTTTTACTGTCAGTCAGTGTTTGATTCATTTGCTAATGATAGTCAGTAACTACTGATGGCTGGCAATATAAGAGAAGTGTCATGAATGTATACAAAAGCCAACACAAATTTTTTTAAAGAAGATAAATAAACATATCACTGCACTTCTGGTTTTCATTCCCATAACAGAGCACCTACTTCATACAAATAATCACTTTGGTTATGAGATAAATTGCATGTGCAAATAGCAAATTAGATGTGTAATTGTCCACGTTTGCATATGCAGTTACATGGTTTTATGAATAGGATTTTGCTACTTTTCTTTGCCCTGGAGAAATTGTCTCATTAAGGATAAGCTTTTAAGAAGAAGAGACTCTTTCTCTCTTTCTCTCCTTCTCTCTTCTGCTTCCTTGCCCCAAGAAATGTGAAGGGTACAAGAGAGGAAGTACAAGGATAATGAACAGTAGAGAAGGAAGGAGAAAGCAGATACTGCAGCAAGAGAAATTGAATCACATGAAAGATTTTGCCAAAGGGAAGCACCGTGAAGAAAGAGTACTGCTGAGAAAAACACTGGGAAACCTCCTTCTTTAATTTTGTCAGCCTAGACTCTGGCACCCTATTAGAAAATGGTACCAAAATTGCCACATCCCCACAGTTTTCCTGGAGAATCTGGTTCACTGCAGGACCTTGAAAATTTCATTTCATCTGTACTTTCTGTATCAATTCTTTGTCAAGTTACCCAGTGTGACTGAGTCTTGATATTGTTCCTTCTTTGTGACATCATTGTGGCTTTAGACTACTTTCATTTAGTAGCTAACATATATTCTCAAAGTATTTACTCTTTTTTCATATCTCTGTTTTCTTGCCCCTTTTCTCCTCTTGCCACCATTTTAATTAGCTTTCTTTTCTGGCTCTTTCTTCTAAAAATGCAGACACTTTTGGCCTTGGCTGTCCTTAAAGACCTGTCCTCTAGTTCTACTTATCTCCAGAACTGCAATAGCTTTTCCCTTCACAATCCTCAACTGTGTCCTCTGCCATCGTAAGTAGAATTCTACTCTTCTAGTGTTTTCTTGGATCCTCTTTGTTCACCCCCTTGCTGCTACCTTATTATGAAAAAGCATCTTTCTGGACAAAACTCTCTCTTGCACCTTAAGACTTTTTTTTTTTTTTTTCCTCTTCATACCTATCTCTTCCCTTTTCCTAAGTGACATCTTTTTCTAACATAACAATATCCTGTAAATACTACTAAGAAACGCTTTTCTGAATCATGTAATCACCTTGCAATTCTTTCTTTTTAGACTATTTGTTGTTTATTTTAAATTCCCATCCTAGAGGAAAAAAACTTTTATCTGTCTATATAAGGTATTTTGGTTTCACCTTATTAAAAAGTTTTTCTTTCTTCTTATCAGATTTTAAAATCAGTAAATGAGAAAGATCACAAGTGTCATCTCCCCAGTCCTGGAGCTGTATGAGGCAAACCAAGAAACCTGTTCTCTTAGCAATTGCTTGCTATGTCGATGCAGATAAAGAAGTCTGCATTTAATTAGTTGAAAAATAGCATCCTCTGCATAGAAAAAAAATAATGCAGGTAGCAATTCTGGATTGACACAGACTATGGGAGAAAAAGGATGCACCATTAAACAATCACCTAGTTATCAATGCGATAGAAATACTCTGCATTTATTTTCTGTTTTCTTGAATGTCTGTACCAAGATATTAAAATATTTATTAATATAAAATTTAAAATAATATTTAAGACATGATGTTAAAACAACCTAACTTAACTGGGGTATGTGAACAAATCCATGGCTTTGCAGGCAGACATGGCTTTACTAATATCCATCAATACATGATATTTCTTATTTAATAATTGCAGTCAACATCGACTGGGATGTTTAATCAGAGAAGAGGTGTCATTTGTCCGTTTATTTTGATGGGGTTTAATACTTATCAGTAAACCAGGTTTTAGTATTTGCCTGCTCATTTAGTAGTATTGAGTAAAATTCTTTGCTTTTGAGGTCAGTGCAATCAAGATCTCTCACACCAGTTCTTACAGAATCATCTATTTTATGGATGCTGAACATCTGTATTGAGCTAGTGGAAGTTTTTCACAAATGATTTGACATTATCATAGTACTGTACAAACATTTGAGAAAATAATTTGGTTCTTATTTGGTTCACTTCAATGTAAATAGTGATTTGATTAAATAGAAAAAAAAAAGTGTTATTTTAAGTGAAATTATTCTAAAATTTCTATTACAATTGATAAAAGGTTCTATTAAAATTAATAAAAGGTTATATTGCAATCAATAAAACTCAGAAAATAGTAATAGTCCTGGTGAGATGTGTACTTTTTCCACTCACTGTGTCATCGAATAGGAGAAAACTAGTTATGCTCAGTTGAACAGAATTGTGAATAATGGAACTGAGGAAGGTGTACTTTAAAACTGCTGAAGGAGAGGGTGAATCGAGTCAGTTTGCTGAGGTGAAAGCCATCCAGCTGGCCTTGGACATTGCTGAACGAGAAAAGTGGCCAGTGCTTTATCTCTATACTGATGGTGGCAAATGCCCTGTGGGGGTGGGTGCAGCAATGGAAGCAGAGCAACAGGCAACACAGACGTAAACCCATCTGTGCTGCTGTACTCTGGCAAGATATCACTGCCTGGGTGCAGAACCTGATGGTGAAATTACGCCATGTAGATGCTCAGGTACCCAAGAGTCGGGCCACTGAGGAACACCAGAACCAACAAGGGGATAAAGCTGCTAAGATTGAAGTGGCTCAGATGAACATAGATAGGCAACAAAAGGGTGAATTATTTTTGGTTTGGTGGGCCCATGGCACTTCAGGCCATAAGGGCAGAGGTGCAACATACACAGGGGCTTCTGATCGAGGGGTGGAATTAACAATGATACTATTGCCCAGGTTATTCATGACTGTGACACATGTGCTGCAATTAAGCAAGCTAAACGGTTAAAGCCTCTTTGGTATGGAGGACAATGGCTGAAGTACAAATATGGGCAGGTCTGGCAGATTGATTATACCACACTCCCACCAACCCGTCAAGGCAAGCACCATGTGCTTACCATGGTGGAAGCAACCACCGGATGGCTGGAAACATACGCTCTGCCCCATGCCTCTGCCAGGAACTCTATCCTGGGCCTTGAGAAATAGATTTTGTGGTGACACAGCACCCCAGAGAGAATTGAGTCAGACAATGGGACTCATTTCCGGAACAGCCTTATAGACGTTTGGGCCAAAGAGCATGGCATTGAGTGGGTATATCACATCCCCTGCCATGCACCAGCCTCTGGGAAAATCGAACGG
>JANRGW010024244.1:0-32144 GCA_024733675.1 Psilopsiagon aymara
TGCTCATGGCAGGGGGGTTGGAACTAGATGATCTTAAGGTCCTTTCCAACCCTAACTATTCTATGATTCTATGATTATGAGATGGAACTGGCATGTGTATTTTAAATTATATGTTTTTGTGACAGACAGCATTACTTAAAGTAATAAATACATAAGCAAGAAATTGTTGGCTGTTGGACAGTCTGAAATTCTTCAGATTTTCTGAATATTTAACCAGTGTTATGTTAATTTTTCCTGTATTGGGTATGAATACTTCCCTCACACACTGCTGTTTATCCAGCTGTGTGAAGATTTTACTTTTGTTCAATTTATGGTAGCATTTGAATATTATCAAGTGAAAAGTGAATTTAAATACTCTGTAAGAAATACCAAAGCTCTGGAGAATCAAATTTAAAATTTACTTTCTCAGAAAATACAGGAACTTCGATATAATAATTTGTCTGAGTAATGCTGTTTTGACATAATAGCATTATTAGCGTCTGTTTCCTGTAAGTAGAATTTACTCAAGAAGTCGTACTTTTTATTAAACTTGAGTAAATGAGTGTCACAATGGCTCAGATTAAAAAAATACTGGGGGATTTAATCCTAGTTATAATTGCAAATATAGTTCTGATCTTCAATACAACAGTAAAAAAAAAAACAACCTTCCAGAATTTGACATGTATGTTCTGAATTACAAGACAAATTGTTTCTTATTCTTCTCAGGAAGTTAGAAAAATTTAATAGTTAAGAGCAAATTTAAGGTACAGCTGAAATAGGCTGAAATAGATTGATTTGTATGTATCTAAAAAGACAGAAGCTGTTGACTGCTCTGACTAGGCCATTCTGTTGTTGCCACAGTTCTAATGCATTCACCTTGTAAAACTGGAAGCAGCACATAGATCCATACAAGTCACAGATCTGTCAGTTCATTTTAAGTTTATATATGCACTGGGATATAGAGAACTCCTGAATTAGGTGTAGTACAGAGAAACTACCAACATCCTGCATATGGTCTGGCATCTTTCCAACCACCCAGTTGCAAGGTTCATTTATTTGATCAGGACATTTCATACTGTCTTCCACTTTCCAGCATGTATCCATGTGCCTATGATGACCATATGTGCAAATCTCACACCAGAATTCTTGCTGACTTCTCATATTTCCAGTACAGCTGCAATTGAGGATGCAGCTATGTCAGATACACTCTGCCTTACGTGAGGGATTAAACCAAGACTTGTGATGTTTTCTTAATTGCATAAGTTGTTAAAATCTTCTTTGAGCTCTGTTACACTGCCGGTTCTACTGATAGGCACAAGCCCAAAGCGTTCCACTGTTGAAGCTGAATTTGCATCATTTGTGCCATTGCATCCTGTCCAACTGCAGTTATAAATAGTTCAATGGACCAATTTACCACTTGCTTCATTTTGCTGTCACATCAAAATGGTGCTTCTGTAGCGTCTTTCTACTGTTCACACTTTGTCAACATTAATGTCAATGTCCAGTGTTGTTTATTCTGTACTAATAGTGTTGGTCTTTTTGCCACTTTCAGCTAAAAAAGAGAGACAAATATAGGCTATAGCCCTTCTGCAGTGTGTCCCTAGCTGTTTGGCAGAAACAAAACCCATGAAGAACAGTACTAAAATAATTCTCTGTGTGAATTGTCGGTAATTCTGTAGAGGAGATATTCTAGATATTCTAGCTAATACTTTTTGCTTGAGAATCTTACCCCTTGATAGCGACACATCTTTTTTCTCTAAGTGCATTCCAAAGTTGGAGTACCATACTCAAACTTTTTCTTCAAAGAGCTGTATGCAAGTCATTGCATATGTTCAAAGGTGGAACCAGGTGCTATTTCAGTCCTCTGGTCTGTTGTTCTCCAGGAATATGTCAGTAACTTGATGTTCTATTGCAGCAATTTGTACAGAAGGCTTAATTTGTTTATCTCCAATTTAATTTGTGAACTCCAATGATACTTAAAAGTACTGCCAATGTAAAGATGCTCTAAGAAGTTCTTTGTTAAGTCAACTTAGAAAGTAGCAGAGATAGATCTCACCTAATTTTAAAAATCTATAGTTTAGACATCTACATCTGAAAATCAATTAAGGATTTATAGTCAGGAAAGAAAAATAGGCACTATTATGGTATGATTCACTATATCCTCATCTGCAATCAGCAGAAGTAATTGTAACCTATGAACTTCTCACTAACAGCTATATAGAGGAATCAGACAAGCTACTCTGCCTAGATTTAAATATTACTGGAGATAGCCAGTCACATGTTCTAAAGCTGAACTGCAGAGTTCTCACAAAGGTGCCTCTCTATCTTATGATCAGCTATTAAATGGTATAACTTCATTTTTAACACACCTTTACTTTCTCAGAAAATCACAGCAGGGGTCTAAGAGGGATCCAAGTAGGAAAATGCACAGACTTCATAGGAACAGTACGTCATCGTACGTGCCCATCAAGCTTGACTCTACTGAACACTGAGACAGACCACTCTGTAGACAGTTTCTTCTGAACCTACCCTTTTCCAGAAAGAGATCACTTTCTCTCAAGAAGTAATTATAGGAAGTATAAAATTCTTTTTTTTCCTCTGCATCCTTCCAAGAATTGGAGGATACTGAACACAAAATTTTAATTCTTGAGAGACTGAGAAATCATTTCTGAAATGTGCTCTTTACAAAACACTACCAAATGGATATAGCATTCATAAATGCTAGGCTAGGTTTCTCAAATGAGTGTTCTTTAGCATGCCCAAAACCTCGTTTTCTGAACTCTGCTTTTCACTATGCTACAATAGTTGCCTAAATGAGAGGATATGTGCATGTGAAAGCAGATTGCATTGACTTAGTATGAACAAGTTTTTCTTCCCAGTACTGCTGTCTTCCCTCACTTGCATGTGCTATTGTGCAGCTATTGGTTTTATTGTTGCCGTTATTTCAGAAGGTAATACAGCCAGAATAGTCACTAGACTGCTAAACTCAAACCTACTATTTGGCTTTCACATAAAGAAGATTCCAGTCTCTGGACTCGAGGTGTAGTGCACTGTGTCTCTCATGAAGCTATTTTTTTGCCCGGTCCCCCTATGCAAGAGGAGCTGTACAGTCAACTGTTCTTGGTCCTAAAGGCAGTGCTGTAATCTCTCAAGTTTCTCCAAACTGAAGACATATTTTTATTTTGAGTTGTAATTTAACCACATGGGAACCATATGGCAGTTTGAAGTGAAGAATACAAGCATTCCCAATGAGGTCCTGAACATACATGTTTTACTCGTAACAGTACAGAAGACTTACAGAGTGGGGGTGGGGACACACATCTAAAATGATCTTCTTACTGCTTGGTTCACAAATTCTGAGAGACCTTAAGTTTTGATCAGCATCTCTGAGGGAGGCAAACCTCTGTTTTTATCCCTCCTTCAGCTGAATTTTCTGGTTGGTTTTTGTTTTTCAGGAGAATTGCTTTTCTTGTTTAAAGATCGTAGTGTTTAGTGCCTTTTCTGTGATTTCTTCCTTTTACTGGGAATTTATACTATTTTTCTTCTCTGGAAACATTTGTCAGCCATCATAATTGAGTGATTCTGGCAGAACCTAAAACATTTTTTAGGACAGAAATTTCTTGTTCAGCTTTTTGTTCAGTTCTGTTCTTCAAAATGGAGTTCTAATCCAAGATGAAATTTGCAATCACAAATTGTGTGTAAAGCTAAAAGTAGAATGCTGTTTGTCATGGTAAAGGTTCTGATAACTATACGTGCTATTGTTAGGGTCACTTTTGCTTTAGAGGATATTTATCTGAGTGCGATAACCAAGTGGTTTACTGCATGAGGAAGGAATCAGGTGGTCTTGACACCCATTGGCTTCTTCTGTGATGATTCTAGTGATAAAAAAAAACCCATTAAATTTACCATCAGAATGAATTATCTTCAGACCTGAAAGGTATATGTCTCTTCCTACTGATCATTTCCAGCTGTTCAGTTTGATCCGTGTAGTTTCTTTTTAAGATTATAGTATGGAGATTATTTGAAGGTGCAAGACATCCCTGCCATAAGAACATAAGAATTGACATTTATGTAATTGATTCCTGTAACACAGCTTTTTTTTTCTTGAGACTGTTATTTTGCATCTGCTTGCAGAGCAGATACATAAATATATAATTGCTTATGTAAATTTACTTATTATATTTATAGACACAGATATATAGCATTAAGTGCTTTTGCAAGCTTTAGAGTGCATGGAGAGGATTCTTTCTTGCTTTAATTATAGTTATGTGACAGAGACAGTAAGAAGAAGAATCTTTATACTTGTTGGCAATCCACTGAAAAGAAATAGAAATTACTACATTGATAAATACATGATCTGCTTAATGAAGGTGATATTTTTCATACATTTTATCAATTATTTACTTGATAAAACAGCATTCCTTTTTATGCCTCAGTCATTTTCCATATCTTTCTTTTTAATTTTATTTAAGCTATGATTTTGTTATAATATTTAATATTATACTAATTCTGACTGTTTCTACTACTTAATCAGGTGTAAGATGCTTTTCTGGTACATGTATGTTTGAGCGTGTATCAAGGACAACAAAAACAATGTTTATAGAGAACACTCTGTAGTACTTGTAACTCAAAATACATTTATATTTTATATTGCTGCATCTCTTGCATTTGTTTGTCTCTGTCTTCAAGTTACATTGCTAGCTGAAGGAGTCAAATTTTATACTTCATATTCCCAAACTGAACTTCAGTTCCCATTTTCCTACGTTCTCTTTCAATTATCCATAATAAACAGGTAAAAACAATTTTAAATAAAATATAACTTATTTTTCTTGCTTGAAGATCAAACATTGTCATAAGAATCTCAGATTCTTCTGAAACATGAGTAATATGAGCAGATAGCATCTAACTATTTTGTCTTTTCTATTTCACCTTTTAAATATGATTGACAGTTCTTTGGCTTTGTTCCTTTAACACTTTTAAAACTTGATGATTTTAATATGGCATACAGTTTTTGCAGACTATAAGAGTTACACAAAAACAGCACTGATAGCATTCAGCCTAATAAAAATCCCAAAACATTAAAGTTTTTGATTAATGAATATCATGGAAAGGACTGGTACCTGTGCTTTGTCTGTACCTAAGTATTTTCTTCTCTGTTTGTGTATTGGCACACAAAAACACCTTTGCTGTTTTCAAATAAGGTGGTCATACATCACAGTGCCAAAAATAAATGGAAATAAGCAAGTATATCCTTCTGATAATATTTAAAGTGCAGTGCATGTTACCTTACATCACCTCCTGCTACATCACTCCCATTGTTCTCAGCCCATTTACTTATCTTGAATTCCGGCTACTTTCTGGTTATGTATGCAAAAGTTCAAGTGATTCTTTTATAGTTCAAGTAATCTTCATTAAATGTGAATTAGTATGATATGCATAAGTAAGTGGAATATAGGATGTTAGATTGTTCCAAACTATGAGCCTGTGTATGTTTAGAAAGACTTACACAATCTATGGTGTGAATGCCTGTTCTAAAAGTGCAGTTCCTTTACACACAGCAATTTGATACTTCAAATATGTATGCATGGAGAATTATGATTGCACCTTGGCTATTCCAGATGAAAGTTGGTTTAGGTGAAGTAGAATGCTGAGAAAAGTAAATGATAAGGAAAGTGAGGTAAGAAATAGATTCAGCTTATGACAACTAAATTTATGTATCTAAACGGAGGTATCTGCAGTGAAGAAAGCAGCCTATTCAGTATCGCTAATGTTACGACAGCACAATTCAGCTGGCACACCAATGGATGTCCACTTCTGAATGAGTTTAACCACTTGCCAGGCTACACTCTCTGTAATGGAAAATTAAATTTTTAGCTCGTGTAGATAGTTATGTTCAGACACATAAATTTAAGTGTCACAAGCTTGAATTAAATCCCACTTTATGTGTCATACAGCTGATTACTTTGGTTTTTGGCATTTGTGCAGGTAGAAAGAGCAGGTTAGCATCCTCAACAAAAATTCATCAGGTTTCTTTGGACAGATTTTCAAAGTATTTAATAATATAGTCCTGACACTTGTTTGTATGGGTGACATTCATTGTACGTTATTCCTAATGAACATTGTACATTAGGAAGAAGTTTTTTGCTATGAGAATGGTGAGACGCTGGAACAGGTTGTCCAGAGAAGTTGTGGCTGCCCCGTCCCTGGCAGTGTTCAAGGCCAGGCTGGATGGGGCTTTAAGCATCCTGGTCTAATGGAAGGTGTCCCTGCCCATGGCAGGGGTTGGAGCTGGATGATCTTTAAGGTCCCTTCCAACCCAAACCATTCTGTCATTCTAAGATAAACAGTGGTTTTGTACCAGCTGCATACTTTGTTTCATTTTACGCCACCTTTTCTTGTTAACTGCATTGTTTTCCATGTGTCTGCACTGCCACATCCCCAGACAACATTGTGTAAGCAGGGAGTGGGTGCTTGTGTTCCCAAAGCCTGGGACAAGGAGACCAAAGCTGTAAAGCCAGCACAGAAAAGAGCTGGGTGAATCCATTCAGAGGTGTTAGTACTCATAGTCCTCCCAAGAAGGATTGCTGCCCAGCTCTCCAAAGCCAAAATCCTCAGACCTGTAAGTGTCAACACAATGAGGCGTAGCTTGCTTAGACATCCAGGAGCCAGCGTGGCAAGAACCAAATACCTGCACAGAGAAACTGGGAAATGCAGAGTTTTAGCAATGCTGTTTCTACAGTACACTGAATAACTGAAGTGAATACTGTAAGCAAAAAATGTTCATCACTCTGCCTGGACATACGATCATGCTACAGCAGAAATGTATAAAAATTTTGATCATCCATTTTTCTTCACATCTTCCTTTACATAGCTTATCCTGAAACTAATGCATGGCCTTCTACCCAAGAGATTCTTCCCATCTATTTTGAACCCTATACTTGCCTCCCTTTTTTTCTCAAGTTCATGTTCACTCTGGACAAATTCACATATTTCTGCTAAGCACAATCTCCGGAGCTGCTTTTTTTTTTTTTTTTTTTTTTGCTAGCTTTCTAGACCAACTTGCCATTTTTTAGGATTGGAAAATGTTACTGAATCATGGTAGCCCATTAACAGTAGCAGGTAGTGCCAGTGATCCTGTGTTTAGGACTTTAAAGTGAAGCTAAAAATGAAGATTGTGCTCGGGAGCAGAGAAATCTACAGAGATGGGTAAAACTATTGCAGTTCAAGACCAGTTTACAGTATTTCCTTGGTTGAAAGCAGCAAATCTTGCAAATGTGTTTATTGGGCCAATTTTCTTTTCTTGTTCAGCAGTACACATACCAGTGATGCTGTTGGAGTCAGTGTTTTCCTGTGCTATTTTGCCAAGCTTGTTAAGGTCTTTCTCGCTGAATGTGGAAGGATTTTAGAACAAATACTAAGGCAACTTTAGCTAAATTCTCACGATAAATTCAGCTGTGATGCCAAATTAATTTGTTGTGGGCTAATTTGTCATCCCCACTCCCTGTCATTCCTTTCCATAGCTTCACGCTATGGAATTCTACTGTCACAGGGGAAGCTCATATGAGAGCTGCCTCTTCAAAGCCTATTCCAAGTCTGAAAACAGACAGGGCTGTCAAGTACAGGACAGATTCTGTGAAGCAGAGGAGACCTTAGACTGCCAAGTGGATCTTGACACAAGAGAATTTGACCCTACACATACAGGTTTCAAATCTGTTTCTGAAATAAATCTGCATGACATTTTTGGGGGTTTGCCTTGTTCAAACGTGCAGCTATTTGGTCCACAGAATAACACAGTTTAAGTATAGAACAGCACTTGTTAATGTCAAAACATTGTTTATGTACAATTTAATCTCCTATGATGGTGTATTTATTTGCTGTGTACTTGCTTGAGTTATTTTCATCAAGAAATTCTGTCTATGTGTCGCTTTGGCAACATCTTTGCAGAGTTTACAACTTTGAAAAACGTGTTGGCATCAGCTATGCAGTCCTTTTAAACAGCTGCTCTGCAGTCATGCTGTTTCAACATGCCACCACACATGGCTGAATTATGCAAATAGTTAATATTAAATGACTGAGATACAAGAACAATTTGTACACTCGATATAGCTGATCTGTGGAGTATAACATCCATTCATATAACCGAGTTAGTGTGGGACAATTTAAAGGCAACAGCATGATTCTTTTGACTTTCTATCTTGTATTAAAGGCAGCAGTGGACAGAGAGAAGGCATATGGCAGGAATGTTTTAAAAGGCTGAGGGGGGTTTTAACTCATTATTAATAATGCAATGAAAATAGAATGTAATTTTCTGGCAAGTATTGAGAAATAGGTAAGATATAACAAATGTTTGTCATTCAGCTGTAAATGTGAGTTACCACCCTGTTCTGGCTGAATAGTAAGATAGAATGTTAATTATATAGAATGCTAATACACTAACAGTATTGCTTACTGAAGAAAACAGCATTTATAAAAAGCAAACAGAACCATTAATAGTTTTAAAAATACATAAATTGGCATAAAATTTACTTTGAAAGGGTTTTCTACTGACCTTGCTGTTCTAATTCTATAATAATGAATCATCTAAATAATAGGACAGTTACTACTAATAATAAGTGCTTTAAATTCAGTAAAGTGTTTTCTAGTGATTGCATCCATTATGTATGTGTGGGGAAAGAACATTAGCTACTAAGATGACAAAAGAAGATGTCCAGTTAAAGTCACAAAATATTAGGGTTTTTTTCCTTTCTCTATTGTACATTTTGAATAATCTGTTTTGTTCAGCTAAGTAGTAAAAAAAGATTACTTTTTTAATTAATCCAAATTGTTTACAAAGCAAATTGTTAAGCATCCAAAAAAGTCTGCATTTCTGTACACTTCTGGTTTCCTTTTCCCATTTTGGAACTTTCATTTTTCACAAAATTTCTTTTCTACTCTGATCCCGTTTTTGCCATAGGTCCACTTAAGGATTTTTCATTGATTTTTCCTTGTCTGATCTGGATTGAAGAGCACATATATGTTTCTAGTAATGTATTTATAAGACTTCTGTGCAAGATCTGGCACTCAAAAGTACAATTTGTCACAGTCATTCAAATCAGATTTGTAAACTCCTTTGACCTGACAAAACAAATTAAAAAGCATTATTTTAAATCACATGGAAGCTGAAGTTAAAAGAGATACTGGGGTCCTTATTACACTGTAAATGTTTTCTGTTACAGCCTTTAAGTAATACAAAATTTGACTTGTATAAATCCTTTGTACCTTTTTTGTTTTCTTACTTTTACTCATGTCCAGTTAGTAATCTTATTAATTATGGCAAGTGTATGTTCGTGCTTTTTATATTTACTCATCCACTTACACATTTAGTTTGGTGCATATAATTATATTATTAACAAATAAATATTTAATAGGTTCAAAGGTAATTTTACTGAATAACTTAGCATTGTTCTTTTGTGGTTTTATAGGAACTAGCCACAATGAAACAGATTCTAATTAGTCTACATGGTAAACACTATGAAAAAAACTCACGTCAGTCTCATATTGATGCAAAAAGTGTGACTACAAAAAACAAATCAAATCCTTCAGTAAAACAACTGCCAGAACATGAAGAAGAAAATATATTTACACCTAAGCCAACAGTATTTGTAAGTACTATAAGTGCCATAAGCTTTTTTGATAATTCCCCTCACTTTTTAAAAAGAAAAATGTGGGTTCATACTTGAAGGTGATGTATGATTAACTAAGCTGAACACTTGCACATTTTTATGGGAATGGTCAGTGTTGCAGAAATAAATTACTGATTATGATGTTATTTAGCTATTTGGTATTTCTAAATTTCTTCCTACATTTTATGTTCACAGCATTCTAGATTTTGTTTTTAAATTCCATTATAATATTACAGTATTAAGAGTGTTTAGCAAAATTTTGAAAGCCAAAGGGATCCACAGACTATGTATACAATTTTAAATCTACACTGATTGTGTATGAGTTGAGTATACGTGTGTGTGTGTGTAGAGAGAGAGAGGAGAAGGGGGAAATAGGTGTATTTATATATCCTTATATTCATTTATATATGTATATTAAAGTGTATTTGTGTATATCTAAATATATATAAAAAAATACATGCCCAGTGTCAATGTCGCTTCTGTTACTAAGCATAACTTATACTATAAAATGCTGGTTTACTCCTTTAGAATCTAAATGCTTTATTTTAAATACTTCAAGGGGCCTGCTTCAGATTTAGTGCCCCTAGTATTTAAAAGCTTCATGAAAATGGTTTAGAAGTTTCTCATTATAACTGTGTCTGAACTGATAGATTCAACAGAACCAAGTTACAATGTTGAATCACAAAACAAATTATGACTCTTTCTTAACATTTCTTGAGGCTACCAGGGTAGACTGGTTGTATCCACACTGCAGCACAGCATATGTGCTCTTTTGGTACAGATATACATGTACAATTTTTTTATCCTCTGGCAGAAACTTTAAAATTCAGTGTGTAAAACAACACAAGGTTTGTGTTGCAGCACATCAGATACTGTTTCTATAATACAAGATGTAGGAAATGGTTGCTTCTCTTGGACATGATGTCAGGGCTTTTGGGGATTTTAGGGGTTCAGAATTTGCTTGGACAGTGTTATGAGACTAACCACAGGCAAACCCAGCATTGTCTCATGCACAATCCTTTCAGTAGTGCTAAATCATACTGCCCAGATTTTGTTTTTCATGGAGCTATTCAGTGAGCCAAAACAGAGCCAAAATGTAAGCTGACAGTTAGGTTCTGTAGATGATCCAGTGTTTCAGTGTTTTACATAGGGATATAGAAGTGGAGCAGGAATCTATAAAAAGAAAAAAAAAAAAAAAAAAAAAGCTTTTACATTTAGAAATTCTGACCAATTGCTCTTTGAAAAATTCTTTTCAGACATTGGAGCAGGGAATCAAAAATGGGCAGATGGCAGGGTTTCTTCTTAGATGGAGAAAGAAGTTATAAGTCCTGTGAAAATCCTGGCAATTTAGGTCAATTTCTAGAATTTTAAAAGCCTGCACAAATACAAAAGATGTATTTTTGTAACTGAAAGCTTCAAAATGAGAGAAAGATGGAGATTAAAATGTAAAGAGACTCCCAACCAGAAGGCCACCTGAATTAAATTGTTTTCTAAACTGAATGGTTAGTAAGTCTTAAGTCTTGAAGGAAAGAACAAATAGAGAGCAGACAGAAAATGGAACTAGAAAAGGACAAGTTTAGGGACAACAGACAAAAGAGACAGTACTCACTAATGCAGATTATACCCAACCCTGACATCAGAATAGTCATTACCTTGTTCCATCTCCACTTCTTTAGTTTTATTTCTGTATACAAGCAAACACTGAATTGCCACAAGAATATCAAGCAGTCCTCACTGTGTAGCAATGGCCCATAGGATTAGGAAGGCAAGAAAAGTTGTTCACAGATAATTCTCTGCAATTAAAATACTTTATACACTGTCATAAAACTGCTGAATTCTTGTATTTTTAAGTCCAAATTTTTAAGAACTATATTTCTGCATAAAGTGTTAGTTACAGCACACGTAAGATCTCTTTTTTTAAGTCCCATCCCCTTCTCAACTGGGAAAGTCAGATGATGCTATTTCATATGAAATCTATTTATGGCATGGTTGATGTATGTTTTCATTTTGATAGATGTTTTAAAACAAATCATTTCCTACTGTATAATCTGCTTTTTACAAACTAGAAATAAGGAGATTTTAATACAGATATGTGGGAATAAGAAACTTAAATGCTGAGTCTTGTTTATAATTTATTTGCATTTAAGCAAAGAACTCTCTTATCACTGCGAACTGCATTGGAAAGAGACTTCAGTGTAGATGGCATGTTTTTCTTCTGACTTTCACTGTCTCACAATTGAAACTTTCTTTATTTTACAGACAAATAAAGAGGCACCTGTATGGTACAAGAAAATGCAGAAGAAAACATCACCATAGCATTTTTCCAAAATTACTCAAAATAATCCTTTGGGGATATTTTCTTGGAAGAAAGTTATTTTCCCCATAACAATGCCCTTTTTACCATAAAAGCAAACAACTGTTTTGGTTTGAACTGTTCTTTTATACCTGTTAAATGATCTTATGCTTCTTAAAATACTTTTTAGATCTGTCATGTGAATAAAGTGCTTGGAAATAATACATGAAATTATTTTACTAACATGTACTTGAATTTTAGAAGATAAATAAGCACTAGCATATTGTATACATTTATAATCTGGGCAGTTAAAGGACGTGTTATTTAGAGTGTTAAAATTAATGCATATTTCAGCTTTTTTATATCGTTTTTCTTGGACCCTGTGTTTCATGCCACATTCCTTGCAACTATTCTGCCTCATAAAAATTTAAAACATATACATGAGTTAACATCAGACTATATCCTGCTTTCTATGAATGAGATTCATGTCAGGAGAAAAAAAAATAATTTCTTATCTGCCTTAATTTGTATAATTTGTTATTTGATATATAATTTGTTCTACCAGACAGACATTAAAAATTCTAAAGAAGCAATGAATACATCTTAATTACCAGTACTGATTTTTTATTGCCTAGATACACTTGCTCTGGTATAGTTGCATCAGTGTACTAATAAAATTAGGCCATGATGTTTGATTATCATGCAATAGTGAAATGGATACCTTGGCATATTTAGTTGTATGAAAATAAGCCACATCTTCCAAGAACACAATCTACTTATCTATTCCACTCCACCATTTATTTAGACTATAGAAAATGTCTCTCATATTTTAAAGCACTTTTGTCTGCATACGGTACCTTTCTATGTATAACATAAATATAGAAGATATTGTTTAACTGACTGGACACTGAAAATACTGCTCAGATTTCATTTAAAAGGAAGCTCCTTTTTCTTACTTCCTTTTTCCTTGACAGTATCTCTTCAACTGATTCATTGTTCCTACCTGAACATGAACAATAATTACTTCCTGTGTAATACAAAGCTTAATTTTATCAAGCTTATGATTCCTAGATACACTTTTCTTCATTTTCCAAACAGTAATTTGACACACAGCAATACTTCCTCTGCTACAGGTAAACTTCAGTTTCTTTATTGGGGTCTTTTTTCTAATTCTGAGTAAGGTAAAAATGCATATCACTGGTTTAAAATTAGCATTCCGTGAGTGAGAGGGGGCCAAATGCATAGGCAGAGGTAGTATGTTTTACTAGACTAACTGGTGTTCACTGGGGAAAAAACAGACAAACCTTTGGGCTCACAAATCTACCTGTACAGACATTCCTGAATAAACTTTTTTTTCCTGAAGTCTAGGGTTTTATCTAACTTCTATTTTTATGTTAATAGAATCATTAACTTCTTTTCATGTGAAACAGCTCCCGTCTGCAGATAGTCATTATGTAGTTTCTAATAGATATTTTATATGATTCACAGTCCCTAGTTTAACTTCAGAGACTATCCTGTTTGTCTGTTATTGCACAATAATTAGTAAATTTTATTATGTAGAAGGACTGTCAGGTATTTTAGGCAAGGTATTAGCTGGTATCTTAAGTATTCACAATTTGTTCACCTTTAGTATTCTTATAGACAACTTAGTGAAATATGGACTATAAGGTGAGTGGAAAATTGGCTCGCACACCAAGCTCAAGGAAATGTGAGCAGCAATGCAAAGTTCAACTGGAGAATAGTAGCATCCCTTGGCAAGTTCATAAGCAATACCAAATTTGAGGGATTAGTCTATGCTGGAGAACAGGGTTTTGGAGCAACCTGAACAGGCTGGAAACTGGGTCAACAAGAACCTTATGAAGTTCAACAAGAGCAGTTGCAGTCCCACGTGTAGGGTGGAATAACTATATGCCAATACTGTCTGGAAAGCAGCTTGGATGAAACAGACCTCAAAATCCTAGTGAACAACAAATTGAACATGAGTCAGCAATGTGCCAGCTAGCCGCATCCTGGGTGGTATGAATGACAGGATAGCCAGCAGATGGAGGGAAGTGATCCTTCCCTTCTATCTATCTGGTGCATAGGAGACCACATCTGGAGTGCTGCCTGCAGTTTTGGGCTTGGACAGATTGACACACTGAAGTGAGTCTACCAGAGAGTCACCAAAATGATCAGGAGCTGGAGCACCTGATGCAGAAGGGGAGGCTGAAAGAACTGACTTTGTTCAGCCTTACGAAGAGAGAGCTTGGAGGGAATATATTGCAGTCTCCAACTACGTAATGGGATGGTACAGAGAGAGCAGTGCCAGACTCTTCTCAGAGATGCACAGCAATAGAGTAATAGGCAGTGGACACAAACTAGAGCACTAGAAATCTCAGCTATTATGAAAAATGGTTTTACTGTGAGAGTGATCAAATACTGAAACGTTGCCCAGGGAGGTGGTGGAATCTTCATCCTTGGAGATGCTCAGACTGGACAGAGTCCTGCACGACCTGGTGTAATTGGACCTGATTTTGACACTGACCAGAAGACTGGTTTTCAGAATTCCTATCCAACCTAAAATCTCTGTCTGGTGATATTCCTAAATATAAGGATTTAAGATAGTGACATTAATTTACTTCTTAACATCCAAAATACACAAAGTGTTTTGTTCTTCCACAGAAATAAAATACACAAGAACAATTTGATTCTTCCAGAACAAATTGTGCATTGTCAATTTCTGGGTCCTCCAGACAGCCTGATTTTCTAGGACGGCAGACAGAAAACTGGGCTGATTTATGGTGAAATTCTATTGACATATAAAACCCTCTTCAGATTGCGAAATTGTTGGGGTTTTTTTAAATCACTAACAAAGTTCATGGTTACATTGTCAAAACCACAAGTCACTTGTTAGCGTATGCTTGTAACACATAATGCTGTTGGTAAATTCTTGTAATCCACATGGTTCTTGTGTAAATCTCAGTATGGTTTAGGGGATTTTTTTTTTTTTCCCTGTTGAAGACTTTGAATTTTTCCTGTGTCTCCTCACTGCATTAGTTATGTAGGAGAGCACCTTCTAAGCTTTTCATGCTAAAGCAGAACGTCACTTATATATAACTATTCAAATGTGGAAAGCCCTACAGCAAAAAATTAATCTTTTTTTATCTTTAAATAATGAAAAGGTTCAGTTGTATTACCTGTCCAACATTTTTATTGATGTTCTTTCCTGCAAACATAGTTGTCAAATGAATTATTCCAAAATTATTCTTCACGGTCTTTGCAGTCCTATTGTAGTAGGTCTTGTGTCAATGATGTGCGAGTCAAAAATAATGAAGAGAAATTTCTAAGGGTAGTCATGCATGTAAGCAACTTGTGACTGAAGTGCCCAACCCACATAATCATCCTCAGTTCCTCTTATTCAAACGAAAGGGAGCGAACAGAGGAAAACCTCTATCCACTATTACATGTCTTAGTACATTAAATTGGTGTTACTTAAGCAGCAAGTTTTGTAAATATAGGGATTGAACAGGAAAGAAGGAAGGACAGCTGACTTAGAGCAGGTTACAATGTTTTCCGTGGTTTTAACAGGGAAATTGCTGTCTCACCTTTCTGTCCCATGCTAGAAGCAAAGAAGCTCTAACACATCAAGGAAACCTTTTCTGAGGAAAATTGAAAACATTAAATTGCTATTTTTTTAAATAAGGACCTAAATTTTGAAGGCTCGTTGCTGAATCCTATGGTCATACATCACTGGCATTGTAGTTTCTAACTATTTTCTGTAAAAGAAATATGTCATTGGGATTTGTAGTCTTCCTCCTCTTTAAGACTTTCTGTACAAAACTGATGAAACCTTGCAAAAGAGGAACACGTGTAAATTCACATATTAGTTGACTATTTGTATCTTTGGGATACAATTTTCTACCTCTTGCACTTTAGCTGTTATTTTCTGTTTCATTTATCCTTTAGTATGATATGCAGTTTGTACTAAATGTGATATTTAGTTCCTACAAAAAGGAACACTTTACTAATGGTCAGGTAGAATTATTTTGCTCCTGGTAGGCATTCATCAACTTCAATGTCTTTGGAAGACATGACTCAGAGCACAACTTTCTAGAAACAAATTATTACCTTTTGAAGAAGTAAATATATTATTATATATGTATGTGTCTCAATCAATTGTCAGCCTGTTGTACATTTACATGAAAACAGATTTATATACAACAGTTTGAGCCTGTAACAGCCTGTCATCTTTCAGGGTTGCACTCATTAGGGAGGTCTACTGAGGAAAGAATTTATCTCTCTCTTAACATTACATTTGATAGAAGACATGCCAGAATTTTTACTGAGTCAAATAAATGTATGCCTGGTATTTTCCTATACAAAAGAATAC
This sequence comes from Psilopsiagon aymara, assembly GCA_024733675.1. Taxonomy (NCBI): domain Eukaryota; kingdom Metazoa; phylum Chordata; class Aves; order Psittaciformes; family Psittacidae; genus Psilopsiagon; species Psilopsiagon aymara. Next base: position 16,304 of record JANRGW010024244.1, read on the forward strand.
AAAGAATCTGTATTCGTTATTGAGCTTTGCAAATGAAACAAGTGCCTCTAGAAGATCAAGTTTTGCCTAATGTCTTTGGGCAATATTATCCCCTTCTTAAATTCCTAGGATTGATTGGGAACTCTTGACCTTTAAAATGCATACTTCTGTAGCTTAATTAAGGCAGTTACACTTAAGGGTACTCCAGACTGAAGCTGGGCAGCAGTCAGCAGCCATACAAGGTGCCAGCTCTTGAGAGATGGCATCAGTAGTGGAAACAGACAGTAGTTGGGAAGTAATGGAAGAGTGAGTGGCAGGTACCGCGGAAGTGGTTAGTAGTAGGAGAAGCAGGTTACCGTTCTTCACGGATATTAGACCCTCTGCAGCTCTTTAAGCCCTCTGCTGACAGCACAAGAACCACAGGCTTTGTTCCACAGAGTTCATTTTACAAAGTTCTCTGGTTTTCTTTCCTCACTAATGAGTATTTTATAACAGTAAATTCCTGTATTTTTCTTCTTTTTGAGTGAGTGAAAAAGTGACTCCTTTTTTTTCAGGACATCGGAGCTGGGTTAAAAAAAAAAAAGGTGAATTTAATCAGCTTACAGTTTAAAGGGGGACAAAAAAACCCTGCAAATTTTATACCCATGGAAGCAGGAAATGGCAGAAGTATTAAAAGCAAAAAGTTAGTACTCATCATGGAAATAGCTTTTACTCAGAAACTCACATGTTTTCATAGACTGCATGCCCTTTTTGAAGATACTGCAGAAATAACCACTGTAAAAGAGAATGCTGCTTTGATTGGAGCAATAGAATCAACTTTGTTTGACCACGAATAATTGAAGTCTTTGTGTTAATGCTTCTTTTAAGGAGTAGTGGATCAGTAAATGTAACTTAATTGCAGGAAAAGTCTTATGGATGGAATTTATGACTGTATTTTAATGAAAGTCTTTTCATTTTTCCTTTTGGTTCAGTGCAAAAAGGATTACTTAGATTATTCAGTGTTGCAGCTGAAATTGTTAGCAATTCCCAGTGCTCCTTTTTATCATGAATTTTGGAGACATATATTGCAGCCTGCAAGACTTTCTCTTTTGCTTTCTTATTCAGTTCTTTAGAAGAATTTGTTTCTTTGTGCATTATTATTAGGTACAGACTGGTAATGTGCTTGATTTCTACAAGAGAGTTGTCATCTAGAATGTATATGTGGATTTTGAACATAGGATTTTTACCTCAGTGCAGTGGTCATTTCTAAAAGAAAGAGTTAGAAATATTCCCACCAAGTTCTCTCTGAGATCTTGAGAGGGTTGTTTCTGTGCCCAGACTTTCCTGAGTTCCCCATTGCTGGTATAGTGCCACACATCCAGGAGACTTGTCACTCCATGTTTCACAGGCCTATGGTTTCCAGGCACACACCTCTCAGTGCCAGTGAAACTGTGTAAACAGAGATTCACACATTGTCATCCAGAGGTACGTGTAAGACATTCACACAGAAATTAATATCACTCATCTCCTCTGTGATACTGTGTAAGCAAGGAAAAAATACAATATTTTGGAGCAGCCTATTCACTTGTCTCTTTTCCTTCTTGGGGGTTAAATTATTTTAGCGTTTGAATAGAATTCTGGTGAGTCTTTGTTCTTAGACATTGAAAAGAAGCATGGTGCAAGTCCTGCAAAGATGGCAAAGTCCTTTTTTTCAGATACTTCATCAGAGATCTTCTGTGTTAGTTCTCAGGTACCAACCAGACAATTCCTAAGACTTTATTAGGCACCACTTTTTAGACAGTAATCTTTATTTTACTAACTTAATACTTAGGTACTAAGTCCCCAAAATCCACTCAGTATTTATGAGTAAAGGAGTACGTGCCTGAAAGTAGCAATCAGTAGTAAATGGACTAACATGTCAATGACTTGAGTCTTACTGAATTAGCAAATTCCTTGTCATTTTGTGTCATTTCTTTCATTATTGCAGTAATTAACTTTGCAAATTGCATTTGTTCTATTCAGTGGGGAACAGAGAACAATAACAATGTTTACCAACAGCAGGAGGGAGCTTACCTTTCTTTCTCAACCCTGTAAAATCTCTGCAGGCTAATCTCAATGCACAGCTAGGGTGCCCCCCGTACACAATGGAGACAGTCTGAAACCTCCCTTAGAGAAACCGGTGTGAGCTGATTAGGTTTGTTGTTAATGAAAACCAAATACCCAATCCTATGAAATATAGCGGGTTTTCGTTCTGATGTGCTATTCCAAATCTGTACAGGCTGAAAACTAAATCTGTACAGGCTGAAAACTTTGTCATACAGTTTTACACCATGATAGTAATTCTGAGATAGCTGAATGACTTAAAAACAAGTACAGAGTATTTTCAATCCATTAAACTCTGTGAAATTACAGAGAAACAACCTATGTAAAGTTCTTAAGTTTCCAGCTGCAGTAACATCAATAATAATAATTCAGTTATTCAAGTTGTAAACTGAAATATGTAAATTATATATTTTTTTAATATAAATGTAACTTAAATTATTTGGGTTTAATATTTTGCTTTAACAAAACACTTTTCATAGAATCATAGAATGGTTTGGGTTGGAAAGGACTTTAAAGATCATCTAGTTCCAACCCCCATGCCATGGGCAGGGACAACTTTCTGTTCACTTTCTGTTTAAGTTGCTTTTGGTCATGAATGAAATGCCAGTAGAGTATCTTGAAATTGCTTTTATTTAAAAATACAAACTACAGTGTATTGTATAATCTTCATAAGCTTGTGTGATCTACTGTCCTCTCTCCAATAATTGTCATATTCATCACAGAAAGGTGCAAACTCCCCATGGGCCGACAGTGGACAGCACCGTATTCACTGATTTGAATGACAGCCCTCAGTTTTTATAAAAATATACAGATCTTTCATATGCAAGCTTTCAGATTCACTGGATGTTTCTGGGAACAGGAATACCTGATCCACCTTCTCAGCTATGTTTTTTGTTATTTTTTCATGTAAAAGCTTTTCTATCACTTCCAATTTCTGCAAACATAAAGATGTAACTGTAAGATTTTTAACACCCTGCTTCAGTGCCACTCAGCTGTGGAGGTACAAAACCTACAGCTCTGCCAGCATTCCCAGTGACCACCTAGACTTCTAGCTGTTACAACGCCAAGTCCAACTTCTATAGAAAGAGACAACAGTACTAACAATACTTCACTCTATATGAAATAGCAATTGTGTTGGGTTTGGTAATAAGACCAAGTGTGGTCCTGAACATTTATGTTGGCTTCACAGAGCTCTATCGTCATTTCACTGATTCCATAGGGAACCAAATATGTTACCTTTTTCCTCAGGTGGTGGATAGGATTAATCATCGCCCTTGAGTGTTCACAGAAGTTAATATTGCAACATGATGATGGGAGCATTTCTGAAGAAAGGAGTGAGCTTCAACCTTTCAGCTTTGGAAAGAAACAGCCAAGAGAAAATCCAGAGCTTCCAGTCTATTAGCTTGAAGCTCCTTGTACAGGCTACAGAAAGCTTCTAAGTACTGACAGGGTACTGCGTTTGATATATGCATCTTTGTCCTTCATTTTCTTGTTGTCTACTTTAAAAATACTAATTTTCTAGGTTTTATTTATCCCATTCTTAAGCACTTAACTTCATGAAATAATAAGGAACCTTGGACAAATCTTAGAGATTATGGATATCATGACTACTTCAACACTCAACTTCACAAAAGTTAGCACTGAAGTTTCAGTTTTAGGATGCAAGCTAGAGTACATATGATCCAATAAAGCAAATTATGGGGCCATAGCATTTCATGGAGGGTAGATATTTAAATATAAAATGTATTAATGTTTAACAAATATTTGCAGAGGACAATTCCTTAAGTTGCATAATTCTGTATGAGCAGGTAACTTTTTTGGCTACTTGGCTATTTACCTTGGTTTCCATAAGCACTGTTTTCACTCCTGGGTTTAGAGTAGAGGGAAGCAGCCATTGCATCACAGTGTCTCTCAGTGTGACATGTTTGAAAGAAACAATGACATGAGACTAGTTTAATGGTACCACAATGTCCTTGGGATAAAGAATTCAGAGCCTTTTTTGTTCTCATTATATTAGCTACCAGGAAAGCTTATTGCCACTGCTTTACCCTATAAGTAACATCACCTGGATTGGGAGTGCTGCAACAGATCATTGCAAAATGCTTCTTCTAATAGAACACAGTGGACCAAGCTGCTGTAGCCCACTGTGAGTAATAATAATCTCATAGGTTAATTTCACTATGTTCAAATACTTGTTTTAGTGTAAGATCTGAAATAACAGCAATGGATGCAGATGCAGTATTGAAAGACAGTTTGTGCGATAGCAATCTGCTCTATTCACGTGATCTGGCAGTGCTAACACGAAGCAAAAGGAAAAGACTTAACATCCTCTTTTAGTCCCTTCCTCTTTGACTTCTTTCCCTTTTCAGTGAAGTCATATCTGAATACAGAATTTAAAATCTGAAAAAAACTGTAGTGCTGCATGGTAAAACAGTTTAAAACATGTAGAACAAGACGAGACTTTTTTCCTGGGTCTGCTAAAATATGTGTCAGTATTACTTTGTTTCTCTGGTGCAATAAAATACAGATTTATATTTTTCCCACAGGTTACATGCAATTATGTAGTATCTTATGGCAATTTTTACCAGATAATATGTGCCAGATTAACTAACTGTAAGGCCTTACTCGCAAATTGCACAGACGCAAGGTTTTCTAATCACAAAAAAAAACCACTGTATTTTGTCAATCTACAAAGTTATCAATATGCAATCTAGAGAGAAAGAAGCCTTGTTTTGTTAAAAGATTGAATCAACTTTTCCTCTCCTTTATCTTATTTATATCTTTCAAGCAGTACAAGGATTAAGATGGGTTGTTCAAAGTCTTGCTTCATCCAGCTGGCCATATTAGGTGCAAGTTCATGAACAGGCAGTCTCCATAGCTTAACTAAGCACCTTATGACTGCTTTATGACAGGTAAAGGCATTTGAAATGGCCTATACATTCATGAACTGCTGTTTTCCATACCATAATACAATAGACATAGACCAGCTTTCATTAAGTCACCCAGCAGCAAGAATACTTACGGGTCAAATGTGAACATTCTAATGCATAAATATTTGTATCTACAGCTGCTCTACAAAAAACTATATTAACAAAACATCATTAGAGAAAGGTTTTTATTGGTCTCTTGCTCTGAAAGTAAGCATTTCTTTTTGCTTTTTTCTTTTTCACTATTTAAAAAAACATTTTCAAAAAAAAAAAGGAACTTTAAAATTATTATCGTATCACAAGTGGAAACTGGGTAAGTTGGTTGTAACATAATTGCATTTTAAATCTTTCTTTTTGAAAATAGTACCCTTAATTACCTGAATAAATGAATATCCTTAAAATGTGTAGAATAAAGCTGGATTGATTATTTTACTGAATATTTTGTTGCATGATTTTCCAGCAAGTTTTGTAGAAAATAATGTGAATAACACTTGAAGCTGCAAGTGCCAATATGTTAACAGTGTTTCACATTTTTCTCACTGAAAAAATTATTTTGTTTCTGTTGATCAGGCTCTAAGTATTTTCAGAAAGGCAGAAAATAATAAGAAAAAAACCAGTATTAATTAACTGTTTAACTATGTTGTATGTTATTTAACATAATCTACTACTTAATGTATGTCTGAAATTAGAAACATTCTAAAGGACTTAGAAAATTAATGCATCTGCAGTTCATGGGAATAATATAGTGAGATGTGTAATACAGTCCTATGCCATTAGACATTTTCATCTTCTATAATATTTGACTTTTTTTTTTTTTTTTTTTAAATGGACATCTTATGGTACTTATTTGAGAAGAAGATGTGCATTTTAGAGATGTTTGTCAGTTCTAAAGCCCTGCTGTGAAGAGACATTTGAGTCATTGCCAATAACCACTGTCATTTTTCTCCTATCATCTTATTTCTAGCTTGTTCCAGTGTTGGTGAGTTGCTGATTTTCTGACTACACCTTACCTAAGTAAATGAAACTACTCAGACTGTGTGGAGGCAGCTGCTTCCTTGATGGGAGGAGTTCATCATGAGGCAAACAGAAACCATGAAGAGGGACGCAGCTGTGCCTTTTCATTATAGTCTATGATTAGAAATACAGAAATTTCCCCATCCAGCAAGATGCACACTGTCACCAACTCTGCAAGCCCCCAGTGAACAGGAGGTAGGACTTAGGTGCAGCCACGGAATATCAAGGCTGATCAGTTTTCTTGTAGTGGAAGACTGGACTCTCTGAGGTGGGCAGAGTTTAGTTCATTCACCTTCCTTACCAGTCAACTTGTGAGGGCCACTAAATGGAGCAGATGTTTTGCCGAGTTTTTAGCTCTACTTCTAAGTCTAAATATTCTGTGACTTCTGGAATTTTGACTAAGATAAGGATTTTAAGTACTCTCATTACAAAATTACATTCCTTTTATATGGTGTGACTGGGATGAAAAATCAATTATGCTTTCAGAAGCTTCCTTAGGAAGCACCTTTCAAACCTGATTCACCCTTCTAGTGCAGCCTGAGCTAAGTGTTTGTAATCTGTACTCTGCTGTTATGCCTCCGACAAGTGACATCCAGTCATTCAGCTCACTTATGGAAAGATGTTTAATACGTCTTCAGTGCAGGTCAAACCTCACTTAGGCAGATGCATGGAAAGTCAGTACTTGTTACTGATTTTTTTTTAAATTACTTGCTTGTTCCTAAACTTCCTTCTTTTTTCAAAAAATGTCAATCAAGCTACCAGGAGAAAACCCTGTCATAACTTTAGTATCCTCTGACTGATTGAAAATCCTCATTTTGCTGCTGCTGCAGCTGTTTCTCAGAGCAGAAAGGCTGGCTCCTTCCTTTTTTTTACTCTCCCTAGGGGCATACTGTTTAGATAGACAAGAGATACTACCTAATTCCTTGTCCTTTTTGGAGCTGGGGGGCTCCTCTTAACAGATCATGGAATTGGGATATGCAACAGCAAAAATGAAGCAACAAAAACACATTATCAGTTTACTTAAATTGGGAATTCCTGAGCTATGGTGCACATGCCATTAGTGCTTTACAAGCTGCTTCAGAGTGATTCTCAAATACCAACAAGAAAAATACACTGGCACATAAATGATGATACTCAAGCAACCTCACTTGGGAGACTGATCAAGACTGAAATTGTCCAGATTTAAATACAAGCATTTAACATCCAGCATTGGTAGATCTGTATCTGACAGCTCAAAGAATCCATTCTCACAGTTTTTACTGTACTTTGGCATCTATACTGCACATAAGTTTTAAGTGTGTACTGAAAACAGCTGTCAGTATGTGAGCTTGTGCTCCTGAACTATTAAGACTCCTCAAGAAATATCTAAGAAAAGCAAGCTTGTTGGTTATAGGTTTAAATTCATTATACAAGCTTTTTTAATTTTATTTTTTTTTTTTTTTAAAAAGGGGGGGGAATAAGCAGGAAAGACTCAAAACTGCATTCTTAAAATGAACACTTCATGATCAATACAAAATTAAGGCCTTCAGAGGGAAATAGTGTCTGCCTCCATCTGGAGGCCTAGCCCTCTCCACTGCCTACACATACCACCTATTTCAGTAGACACTACAAGTAGGTACAGGCTCAAGTGCACCTGTAAGAGAGTGGATTTCACTCCCTCTGCAACTGTGGATGCTCAAAAGGATTGAGCACCTCAGTAAAACACCTTCACCAGTGCCAGTTACAGCAGAACAGCTCTACATGAGTTTCATCTGTTTAGGCATTCGAGATTTATATCCTTCTTGGCCACCTGAGGAATCATCTTGAGGTAGCTAGCCATTATCAAGTCAAGAACCTTTTCATGTCTTCATATATATCTATCCTGGAAGATATATAGTTTAGAAGCATCCCACATACCAAGGAATCTAGGGATTTGTTTCAGTAGACAGATTTCCCACCTTCATTACTTATTTCGCAAAATCATAGAATAGTCAGGGTTGGAAAGGACCTTAGATCATCTAGTTCCAACCCCCCTGCCATGGGCAGGGACACCTCACACTAAACCATGCCACCCAAGGCTTTGTCCAACCTGGCCTTGAACACTGCCAGGGATGGAGCATTTACAACTTCTTTTGGGCAACTCATTAAAGTGCCTCAGCACCCTTACAGTAAAGAACTTCCTCCTTGCATCCAATCTAAAGTTCCCTTGTTTAAGTTTAAACATATTACCCCTTGTCCTATCACTACAGTCCCTTATGCATTTCTCCCCCATGCTTAATGTCCTCAATAAAATAAATCAGGTATTATGTTTTCTTTAAAAAGGGTAAAATGCATTTTTTGTTGTTAAAAATGAATCCACATAATATTTTATATATCAACCTGGCAATATCCCATTTGAAAAAAAGTGAGACCTCAATTAGGAATTTTAGTCAAAAACGTTGAGTTGAATCAAGTGATACTTCTTTACAAAAATGTGTTTTGCATAAAGTCTATTATCTTTTGTGACCAACTTTATTCAAAGGTAGTTCAACCAGGTCTTTTTTTTCTTAAGCATATACTGAATGGCATAAATTATATTATCTTTCTATTTTAATAAATCCTCACATTGACTATTCATATTAACCTGCTCAAGTTAATGTCACGATGCAAATTTATAATTGCCTGCATCATTTAATTTATGTTTTCCTTTAAGTATTGGTTCTAACTCTAGCTTTCTTAACAGGCTTCTGGAATATGTCTAATATTCTAACAATTACTGAATATTAATCCTGAAGGCTCACTGACCAGCTCTTTTAAAATTCTTGGTGTGAAGTTATCCAGACATACTCCTCTAAGACCTTTAATAGTAGCTGGTTTAATATGCTCTTGAATTACTGTTGAAATGGAAAATATTTTGTCATTATATGATACAAATACATTTCCTACTCTTTTCCCAAATTCAGCACAGGAATATTTTGCATGGTTTTCCTCTTTGCTTGTCAACAGTTCTACATCTTTTATCTAAAACCAGACAATTGTTAGAGTTCTTTTCATGGACATTTTTAGATGTTCTTTTCAACATGGGTCATTGACTTCTTAGGCATCTTTCTTCCTCCATATTATTTTTCCATAATCACTGCCATCAAAGTTATATTTGCTGTTACTAGTTCTTTTCCCAGCTGTTGACTATCTATAATTATAACTGCTTTACAGAATGCCCTCTAACGAGGCAGAAGGAAAGAGGTCGTTCCTTTGAGGAAGGGGTGTTTTGTTTTGACTAGCTTCTGTGGGATTGTAGGATTTGAAGACTGAACTCACCTGACTCAGACTCGCCTAATTATTCAGTGGTCACAACTTAAGTCTACTATTTATTTCAGCTTTGTCAAATCAGCCTTTTTAAAACACCAGTCGATACCTTTTTGTTTCAGCCCTTTCTGCTGATTATAAACAGTATGATTAAATAATCATTTGCGGATGTCCACCAAGTTTCCCTTTTTGACCAGTTATTGCATTTTATGATTATAAACATATCTAGTGCAGAATTTGTCTGTGTTGGACACAAGATTATTTGAGTACAGAGACTACTGCTTAATGTTACAAGTTGTGAAGACATTAGAGCCAATAGCATGAGCTCTGCTGCTTCACCACTGAGGGTATAGCTACACAACACACTTAAATTTAGGTTCCTACCATTGCTCTGAGTAAGGCAGTTCAGGTACCACAGGGAACATAGATATAAAGGCTCCCTAGCTTCTCTGGAGAGCCACAGTGGTCTGTCAGGGTCTCTGCAGCGCTGCCAGTATTGCAGTAAGCAAGCAGCACACTGTACTCTGCAGATATTACACTCTGAAGTCCCCAGGATCTTTTTTCTGCACATTATAGGCAGTTGATTAAGGAGCTTATCCTCCCTTGCAATGCTTGAAAAAGCAGAGCATAAGAAGTGAAGGATTTTTTTTTTATCACCACATCCCTTAATTATTTTTGCTCTCAACATCAGGTTTTACTTTCAAATGAGTATTTGCAGCTCTACCTCATTATGCTCCTAGAGATTGTTAAACAAGTAGCCTGTCATTGCTTTAATGCCCTCCTAGCTTGTCCAGCCAGACCATCCCCTCTGCCACATCCCACCCTGTAAAGGCTCCATCTCCCAGCTGGCAAGCCAGTATTTCACAAACCCCAAAGCACTCCATGTTGTTTCTCTGATCAGGAGATTTCCAGCCAAGACATGCAAGCATGGCAGTTTTACAGTTTAGAGTTTGTTAACAAATTTTCAGCATAAACACTCTGGAGCCAAAACTGCTTTCTTTAGTAGAAAAGAATGTGGGTTTGTCTCATATATTCAAGCGGTTAAACATGAGCGTAGGACCACCCATTGCTAACAAATGTTGCCAACAGCATTTGCTTTTATAAAGTGGGCAGCCTACGTGTTGCACAGGGAGGTGGAAGAAAAGAGCAATGCTAACTCCCCCCAAACTTCCAAATGACAGGGAAACCCCCTTTCCACAAATCATGAATGTTATTTTCTAAGTAAGTATGCATTTTATCTTGCATAATTACTGCCATGTACAGATTTCCATCTGCACTAATAGTACATAAATAATTAAGTGACATGCTCAAGAAGCATGCTGTTGTAGTTTCTGGCCCTACCATGCAACAAGTCAGAGCCAGGCAGCTGTATGACAATGAATGAAAATACAGGAAACACTCATCTCCTAAAGCTGAGTCAGTGACCTGTTGTCCTCAAAAAGGCCTGTTGTAATAAACAGCCTCCAGTTCAAGTATGTGTTTAACCTATAGAGGTCAAAAATGGGACTGGAAACAGTAAAAGATTTTTATGTACTTTGTCTTCTCAGATGGGCTCAAAACCTTTGTAATGCACCTGAAACCATGAAATACAAGGTTGTTACCTGATGTTATGAAGACTTCTAAAATCCCCAATAAAGACTGGGTTCAACTACTGAGTAAGATGTCTTGTTTCCTCCAGACAGGTTGATGATTCTTAATCCAAGAATTCAAGTAATGAACAGTTGAAGTTTCCATCTTGAAGCATCTGTTCCGCCAAGTCAGCACTGGCCTTGATAAATAGCAAATCAGACTGATGCATGCAAGTGTATACACACATGCTCAAGTTAAACTTGAGGGAAAATACTTGAACAGATCTCTGCATAGACAGATTTCTATAATTAATCTGTAATTAGGCTCTATACAGCACAGACTGACTCAGCCAGGTCAAAACACAGAAAATGCAGACATGGTAGGATCCTTACCTGTTGCTGCAAACAAACTTTTTTCAAAGGTTATTTGTGGGTAAGTTTACATACCTTCGTTTAGTGTCACAACCCTTCACTGCTATTCTTACTTACTCATTACAGTGGAAGAAAAATATGTTTAGCTAAAGGATAAAAACAAACCACAAGTACAACTGCATCTGGGTGCTTTTAGTAATCTCAGCAAACTTTAACATAACTTTAACAGTTTGCCTCATTTTTAATTGTGCAGAAGGAAAACTTGAGTACATCGCTCATAAAGTCTGTACCAAGCTTTGCAATGGTGACTCTCCCTTGGCCTGTAGAATAGAGGAATTGTTTGTTTTGCAGTTTTTGTATACCTTTATATTTTTAAAACCTGTCAAATCCAGTTCTTTGATGCTGGAGTCACTCTATTGAGGACGCTTCTACCTGACATGATGTGCCATTTCAATTCCAGTAAAAAGAAATTCCAAACTGATTCAGGAATTTGCTCCTGGCAGTGTAGCAAAGAAATCCTGAGGGATTCCACTGGGAATGGGAAAGTTTTACACAACTGTTCTAGGGCATACGGGGGGGGTTGGCAAAAGAAAAACTCACTTTCTATACATGCTTCACAACAGAGCCTTGTACAAAGGAGAATAATAGGTATTTTCCTCACACCAGAGCAGAAAGGTAGAACTGGTGATTACTGCAAGAGCCATCTTTCAGTAAGATCTTCGTTCAGCTAAGGAAAGAAATCAAGATGAAGTTTGAGTTTTTACTCAAAATGCAAGGCTGATGCAATTAAGGAAATGCCATTTGTTGTTTCAGGAGGAATATCCTTTTCTCTGTAGGGTCTGGCTCTAAGTAAAGTGAAATGAAAATCTGCAATAAGCAAAGGGAACACTTCGGTAAGCTAATCCTGAAATAGCAACAGGTAAAGGTACAAGCAATTGACTATCATTTCATGATTTTCCTATTAACTTTAGCAGAAAGTCACCCTGCTACATTCCTCACTGTGGTGGTGCTGTATTATATAGCATGAGTGGCATCCATGAAGCCTGTCATGAGTTAAGATGGCACCTCATGGCTACTGCAATCCTGTTCTCCGTGGAAAGTTAGAAAAGAAAAATAATTACTTTCTTGAGGTGAGATGATGGTACTGGCTCTCTTTCAGAAGTCTAAAGTAAGAAAAGAAACTGTTTCTTCCCTTAGGGACATGGACTCTTAATGAGTGGCCAGAAGTACAGCCAGCCACTGACTTTTCAAGAAGAAAGTGTATTTTCACTTCCCTAGTAAGTTTACATGAAAAAGAAGGGTGAGAATCTGCTGACTGAGAACAGCCTCTTAATGTGCTAAAAGCTCCTGAAATCATTACCAGCCATCTTCCTACAGCTCCAAGACTGGGTCAGTTCAGCTGAGGTCTTCAGGTTTCTCTCACCTCACCATTATCATGAAACAACTTGTGCACGTCTTTCCACTCCTTCCCCACCCCTCCAAACAACCCACATGCAGGTCCCCATCAACTCTGGCCCTTCTCCTCCCCACCAGGAACACAAGTACCTTCTCTAAGAGGTGTGTCTGGCAGAGACAAGGAGTTGAGAAACCATGGAGCCTGTCTCCATCTCGTCCCCCCTCTCACTCATCCTGAACACCTTTGCTCCCAACCCCTCTCCCATAAGGCAGTGCTGTGCTCCACCACTGCCAAGTTCCCAACTGCCTGGGACTTGACATTTGTTCTTGTTTTCTCCTGTCTCCCCTCATGGGTATAGCACTACTAAGTGAACAGGAATGCACGAACAAGAGAGTTCAAAGTAATTGAGGTACATTCATTCAGAAAGCCTGGATCCCTGCCCGCTCAGAACCTGCAGCATTTACATAGTTTCAGAAATTTTAACCCTTTTTTATCGAACCTGGTAATGCTCGTTTGAGCAAAGAGCACTGCACTGCTCTTATCAGTGACCAAAGACACTGCAAGGTGTCTTTCACATATGCAGCTCAAGGTGCTCATCTCTCAGTGTTTTATTCCCCTCTTTGCTCTATGGGACAGTGACTAAAGACCTTGTCATTTTTATGATGCTCAGGGAGCTGTGTTGCAGAGGAATGATCACTTACCGTAACTCCCAAACATGCCTGACAAAAGTCTTACTTACAGAAACTGAACTGTGCCGGGTTTGAAAGAGCTTACTCGGTTTTCTGCTGCAGAAAGGTGTAATCTCACTTTTAACTCTGCAAAATCAGCGAAGAAACAGAAACATTCCAAATAATTATAACTCTAAACATTTTTTTTCCACTGATGATTAGTTCTGAACAAACTCTCATTTCATTCAGGAGATGACGTTAGCTGCCAGCTTATAACTGACTTAAAATTTGTAAATAAAAATGATTTGTTCAAGGAAGTACAAAATCTAACAATGGAAATTCTTAAAATAGGCTATCAAACAATTTTTCTGTCTGTATCTGACTGTGCATTTAGACTATCTGTAAGCTTCAACAGTGCTGCACTGTGTAGGTCAGATAAGCAGAGAACCTGCTCAGGAACAAGACTCGATCCGACTTGCCTGTTTAATTGTTAGTGACGGCAGAAATGCCAGAATAAAAAAATCACCTTTTAAAAATTATGTAGTCTTTAGTAATCTTCCACTGACCGTTGCTTGACAAAAGACTGTAGGGCCCATCATTAGCACAAAAACATAGCAGTGGGGTTGCATTTATTTACCTGCAGTTCAGACCTAATTATATCCTTTTAAAAAACATTAGAACACATTCAGGGGTGCTTCTGAAAATGTTTAAGTATGCAGAGAGCTTTACTCAGTGATACTGTTTTAATTAACCTGCCAAAGCGTTTGCCAGAGCAGGCCCTTTATGAATGTACATATATAAAACAAAACAAAACAAAACTATTTTGAAATGATCTGTTTATCATTCGTTTAATTAGATGGATGTAAAGCATGTAATTAAAGCATGCAAGTCCCAGAAACACTTCAGTTACTACAGCCGTACAATTTACATAAATGTCTGAAAGTTACTAGTATAGGCACTACATCAGATGCTGCCTAGCCCTATATTGTGCCTAGCCCTATATTGTGCCTCATGCAGAAAAATTACAGCCAAAATATTCTCCAGACAGTGTACTGCTGTGTTACTAGTTTTGCATTTTTAAAGCTGTTTGAGCAGTTTATACTAAACGTGTCATTTCAGAGGGTTAAAAACATAGTTCAAAGCCTAACTGGGTTGAAACAGGGAACATGAAGGGCATTCAAAAAACCCTAACTAGGGCTATGTGAAGGGCATTCACATAGAAACAAAAGATGATTTTAAAATCTGCCGGTTAAAACACCTGTTTCTAGGCAAGAATGGGTAAAAAAAATGCCAGCCACGGTCCTCGGAAAAAGATACTGAAATCGCATGTTGTCTGAAAGTGTTCGTGTTGGATGGAAATCCGCCTGCATGACTTCAAATGCTACGCTGACTGGAGTAGCCGGATCTAGGTTAGTAATAACAAGCATCAAGCGGCTATATTTTGCTAAACAGACAGTTTGTGTAAAGAAATGTTATGCTGACTTCTTTCTTGGTTCTGCAATTAGCTTTCTGCATACAGGCTCTGAGACGTTGCGTGGACTGTAAAGCGAAGGGGAGGAGTGCCAGGTTGACCAGAAAAGTGCTTTTCTATATCTAAAAACCAGCCTTCTCTGTGATTGATAGGGGATAAACTCGTGGAGGGGGAGGCTGCCAACACTTCCATGGATTCACAGACCCTCTCCCAGCGCCGCAGGGCTGTCAGGGCCAGGAGAAAGGTGGGAAGTTTGGGTGTTTTTCCAAGGCTCCACTACGTGTTGCACTGAAGGATGGCGTCCCTCCTTTTTCTCCTCCTTCAGTGAAACATGCAGGAGCTTAGCTCACCGTGCTGCGTCTTATGGGGAAACACGCTCTGCGTCGAAACCACACCTCAAAACAAGTAAATAGAAACTTGCCTCATCGGGGGGGGGGGGGGGAGGGGGGGAGAGAGAAACGGGACGGGACGGTGGGCCGGGGAAAGGAGACGATCGTCGCTATCTCTTTTCCTCTCCCCTTCTTCCTTCTCCTCCGAGCTGTTTGTATAACAGCATTTTCCCGGCGTACGGTGGAGATGTATATTACAGCACCAAAATGTATTAGCAGGTTTTGGAGGACGAGTTGCCTTCGGGACAGAAAATAATAAAATTTGAATGACTGCCTCTAAAGCCCTTTTGAAGATGAAAGGTAGGGCAGACGGTTATTTTCCAGTGCCTGCATTTAGCAGCGCTTCTTTATAAGTAATAGTAAAGCACGAGAGGGGCACGGCAGACCGCCGCACTTGTTGAAAACCTTCTTTCACTTCTCCGCGAGCACCGAGCCGTCCGCCCCTCCTCTTACTGAGCCCTGCCTGCACCGAGCCCTGCCTGCACAGCGCACAGGCAGCACAGCGCCGGGGGCAGCCCCGCTGCTGGCCGCCGGGACCAGGGACGGGACGGGACGGAACGGGACGGGACGGGACGGGTCCCGGGACCAGCTACCCTGCCCGGCCGCCTCCGCGCTCCCCCAGCCCCGTCACTCCACGGCGGGCCAGGGCGGGCGCGGTGCGGGGAGGAGCCGCCCGCGCTCCCCGTAGGCAGGGCAGCCCGCAGGGCCGGC